>BEHA01050171.1:18925-46525 GCA_002897215.1 Eschscholzia californica subsp. californica
GTGGAGAGAGAGAGAAGTGAGTTGGAGAGAGAGAAAGATGATTTGGGAAGAGAGGTGAGGTGGAGAGAGATAAGTGGTGGAGAGGGAAGTGAGGTGGAATTATGTTTGTTTTTTTAATTTTATTTTGAAAAAAGATTTAAAGGAAGGGTAGTTAGGACATTTCCATGAAAATAGGGGGTCATATTTGAATTTACGAAAAAAATGGGGCCATAAAGGAAGCTGGTCACAAAGTAGGGGGCCATATAGGAATTAACTCTAAGAAAAATCGTTTTTCCCATTGAACTTCTCTATCTCATATTTTCCTGATTTGACCGTACCACTTCTCGATCCCATCTTCTTTTCGTTCAATCTCAACAAGGCTCTGATACCAATTGTTATAACTTAAAGTCGCGGAAGCTATCAATCCTATCCTAGAAATTGATCCGATTATGAAGATTAATCGAAAAGCTAAGTCAAAATCAATATGCGAACAGAATTTAACGAGGTTCGGCTTTAAAGCCTACGTCCTCGGGCGAACAAGAAATCTTTATTGAAGGATAAATGAAGACGACTCACACAACCCGCAAGTTCGTCCCAAGATGGTACCGTATAGAAATTAACCTTCTATACTAAATCTTCGACGACCGAAAAATTAAACACCGCTCAAAACTATGAAAAATTTCTCTCTCACTTGCTCTCTTTCTCTAGCTCTCTCAAACTTTTGGGGACAACAATTACGGGAGATGTAGCAGTAGGAATCAGTGGAAGGGATCCAACGGCTAGTACGAGGCTTTGGCATATGCGCCTTGGGCATATGTCAGAAAAGGGTCTATCTTTGATGTGCGGGAAAGGCTTGTTGAAGGACATGAAGAAGCCTTGCATGGAGTTTTGTGAGCATTTTGTGTTCGGGAAGGCACACAGGGTGACGTTCTCTACAAGCAAGCATAGGAGCAAAGAGGTGTTAGACTACGTACACACCAATGTCTGGGGACCGGCAAAGTTACCTTCCAAGGGTGGTTCCAGATATTTTGTTACATTCGTTGATGATCATTCGAGATTTTTATGGCTTTATTTTCTGAAGCATAAGAATGAGGTATTCAACACATTCCTGGTGTGGAAAGCAATGGTTGAGAACAAAACTGGTCGAAAGCTGAAGACGTTAAGGTCGGATAATGGGACCGAGTACACGGATGGGGCATTCAAGGAGTTTTGTAATCAGGAAGGCATTGTGAGGCACTGGACAGTAGTAAACACACCTCAACAGAATGAAGTCGCAGAGAGATTGAACCGTACACTACTTAAGAAGGCTAGATGTATGCGCTCCAATTCGGGATTAGGCGTAGAATGGTGGGCAGAATCTGTTGCTACAGCTTGTTATATTGTGAACAGGTCTCCACATTCTTCTTTAGATGGCGGTATACCTTACGAGGTGTGGTCAGGTGAACATGCAGATTACGGGAGACTTAGGGTTTTCGGTTGTACGGCCTATTACCATGTTAAAGGTAACAAACTTGACAATAGAGCAAAGAAGGCAATTTTCTTAGGATATGCTACAGGAGTCAAGGGTTATCGGCTATGGTGTACGGAAGACAAGAGGTTTGTAATCAGCAGAGATGTGGTGTTTGATGAGTCATCTATTGTAGCTATGGCGAAAGCTACGGTGCCTAGTTGTGGTGATGTTGGGTCTACTAAAGCTCAAGTAGTGGAAGTAGAAGCCGAAGACCAACGGGTTTCTAGGAATCATGATCAGGTGGAGCATCAGGATAATACTCAGGATGAGGAAGTTGATGAACCCGATCATGAGGAGGTTCAAGGGGAAGGTACACAAGTTTTACAACAACAGCAGCAGGATGTTTCGGTACACACTAGGCCGAAACGGTTATGTAAGCCGGTATAGAGGTTAGGGTCAGACAAACTTCTTAGGCATTACGGGCAGGCAAATGTGATTGAATATGCACTCTCGGTGGAAGACGACGAGCAGGTCACCCTCAAACAAGCTATTACTGCGGAGGAAAGAGAGAGTTGGCTGGTTGCTATGGAAGAAGAGATGAAGTCTCTTCACAAGAACAAGACATGGGAGGTTGTCCCATTGCCCGAAAGTAAGTCTGTTATTGGTTGTAAATGGGTGTACAAGAAGAAAGAGGATTCTTCCGAGATCAAGGGTATAAGGTATAAGGCAAGACTAGTGGCCAAGGGTTATGCACAGAAAGAAGGGGTCGACTACAATGAGATTTTCTCACCGGTCGTGAAACATACTTCTATTCGGGTGCTATTGAGTATTGTTGCTCACAGGGATCTTGAGCTGGAACAACTCGATGTTAAAACTGCCTTCTTGCATGGAGATTTGGAAGAAGAAATTTATATGGCTCAACCTGAGGGATACAAGGTTGAGGGTAAAGAAAATCAAGTATGTCGTTTGAGGAAGTCTCTTTACGGATTGAAACAATCCCTTCGCCAATGGTACAAACGATTTGATTTTTTCATGCTAAAGCATGGTTTTCGCAGAAGTGACTATGATTGTTGTGTATACATCAAGAAACTTTGCTAAGGTGACTTTATTTATCTCCTTTTGTATGTGGATGACATGCTTATTGCTTCTCAAAGCATGGTGGAGATAGATAAGTTGAAATCTCAACTCAGTCAAGAGTTTGAGATGAAAGACATGGGAGCTGCAAAGAAGATACGGGGAATGGAGATTAAGAGAGAGCGGTCAAGTAAGAAACTGTACTTGAATCAGAAAGGTTACATCGAACGAGTAGTTTCTCGATTTGGGATACAGAATGCGAAGGCGGTGTCAACACCTTTAGCATCACACTTCAGGCTCTCGGGAAAACAATCTCCCACTACTATGGTGGAGAAGGATCATATGGATCGTGTACCGTATGCTAGTGCAGTTGGCAGTTTGATGTACGCTATGGTGTGTACTCGTCCAGATATTTCACAGGCGGTTAGTGTGGTTAGCAGGTTTATGGCAAACCCGGGGAGACGCATTGTGAAGCTTTGAAGTGGGTCTTGAGGTAAGCGGTTATGTTTATTCGGATTATGCTGGCGATCTAGATAGAAGACGATCTACTACTGGTTATGTATTTAGGGTACATGGTTCTCCAGTTAGTTGGCGATCGATGTTACAATCTACAGTTGCGTTATCTACTACGGAGGCCGAGTATATGGCTATGGCCGAGGGTGTGAAGGAAACATTGTGGTTGTGGGGTCTTCTGGATGATCTAGGGATTAAGCAGGAGTGCGTAGATGTATGGTGTGATTGTCAAAGTGCGATCCACTTGGCGAAGAATCAGGTACATCATGCTCGTACTAAGCATATCGATGTCAGGTATCACTTGTACGAGATGTCATAGAGGAAGGTGATGTTTCTCTCATGAAGGTGCACACAAATGAGAATCCCGCAGACATGTTGACTAAAGTGGTTACGTGTAGCAAGTTTCAGCATTGCCTGGAATTGCTACAAATCGGCTCGTGTTAAGTTGCCCGAAAGGGCGTAATGGCGACAATGTAATCTTTATGTGAAGGGTTGGTTGAACTACGGTAGGCTTGATCCTGTAAAAGGGTACGTAGGCAGCCATGGTCATATGGCGCAGTCGGATGAAGTTACAAGAAGCAGATATATCTTACAAGGAGTATCCTGGTGTTCGTCCAAAATTTGAAGTATATCAAATTGTGTACGAGGTGGAGAATTGTGAGAGGTAGTTTTTCAAATCCAATTGGAGTCGGTTTGGTGAATCCTTAACCAAATTGGATTTCCAATTTTGGAAATTGCTCAAAATTGGCACTAAATTAGTCGGCTTATATTTTATATAAATAGGGGGTCTTAGAGATCAAGAACATTCATTTTTCCAAATATTGGATGACATAGAAATGAGGAAATAGGACCCGATAAGGAGTTGTGAGAAAGATCTAGTAGTGAAACACCAGATAATACACGAGGCCGTGGGCCGTTAAAATGGTTGGAACTCAAGTTAACATTTGTTACATTAGAACTAAAGTTCAATAAGTTTGCTAATTCTCCGGTGAGTCTATTATGGCCTTGATTTAAAACACCCATTCGAGAAGACATGTCCCAAAACCAAGTAGGAATTGTGCCTGATATACTTGTGTTGGATAAATTAATGTTCCTTAAACTTTTTTGTGTTTTTAACCATTGGGGGAATCGAGATCCTATGTGACAATTTCGGAAAATTAATCGTTCTAGTTGAAAAGGAGGTTTCCAAGCAGAGCTCAACTTCAAATCAACTGAATTAATTTCTAACTCTTTAATCTCGAGAGATTGACGAAGTTAGCTTCAGTTACAAGGCCCTGTAAGTTATTACCAGAGACTATGAATGTTTCTAAACTTGAGAGATGCCCTAATATTTCCGGCAATGATCCATTCAATTCATTATTTTGAAGTTGTAAATTCCTTAATAATGATAATCTTCCTAACGACGAGGGAATTGAACCAGAAAAGGAGTTATCCTCGAGAGAGAGGTATTCGAGATTCCGTAGTTTCCCCAATTGCTCAGGCAAAGGGCCAGAAAGTTTGTTAGCTGATAAATCTAACGATTTCAAACTACTGGTTCTACATCTAGATGAATTTACTATAAATCCAGATATATATCCGTGAAGTTTATTTGAATGCAAGACTAATACCTGCAGGTTGCATAGATTTCCCAAGGTATTTGGTATCTTCCCTTCAAGCTCAAAATTCCAGCTTAAATCAAGGCTCTTGATTGAAGTCAAATAACCAATATCTTTTGATATCGTTCCGTAGAAATTATTTCCACGTAGATTAAGTTCTTGTAAGAAAAGAGAATTGTAATGATTTGTAATGATTTGTATTGATTCTCATAGCTATTACATAAGATCTTTATAAGGAGTAGTACAAGAGAAAAGTTTAAGTAATTGAACAATGTGGGACTAACTATATATTCTAACATTCCCCCTCAAACGAATGACTTTTGCTAGTGAAAAATTCATGAGTTTGCTAAAAAACAAATTGTAGATTTTGACTTGTTATTGATATGGAGACATCATTGTGAAGTTGCTCTGTTGTTGTTGATGTTGTTCAAGCAAAAAACTAAAAAAAAAAAAAAAACTAAAAACCGACGAAATTCCGGCGGACGATAGCCATTAATGGGACTACCGCCGCCGGCAAAGCGGAAGACTCTATTGACTAACTATTCCCAAGAAAGAAAAACTAGGCTCTTATACCATGTAAGAAAAGAGAATTGTAATGATTTGTATTGATTCTCATAGCTATTACATAAGATCTTTATAAGGAGTAGTACAAGAGAAAAGTTTAAGTAATTGAACAATGTGGGACTAACTATATATTCTAACAGTTCTTCAAGTCTAGTAAGATTATATAACCATGCAGGTAATAATGAAGAATTCATATAGTTATAAGAAAGATCGAGAATTGAAAGAGATGTAAAGTTTATGTGTGGAAGAGTTGGTGCTATGGATGAACGTAGATTACATGAAGCAAGACGTAACTCGACTAAAGATGGGAGCATGTTAATCACATGTATTCACTTATGACTTACCCTACTCAGGTTCAAATAACTCAGGTGATGATGTTGGAGAGAAGAAAGATGAGAGAGCCATTGAAGATCACTAACATCTACCAGGTAATAGTTGTCACTAGTATCAAGAAAATGGAGATTGGATAAGTAACCAAGTTCTCGAGGAATAATTCCACTAACATGTGTTTCGTGTAGATCTGAGATATCTCAAATTATGGAGGGAGCCTAATAAAGAAGGTATCTGAATACCCATAAAATCATTCCGACTTAAGTTCAAATAATTTAATTGTGTGTTTGGTTGCATGATTCCTAAGTAGGATTCTAATCAAAAGTGAGATTTGGTAGGAATCATGAATCCTTGGTCTGTTTGGCTACCAAGAATCCTAGGACTCTTGAATCCTAAGGATTCCTAATTCCAAAATTTGTATTGGACCAAAATCCCACCCTACCCCCTATGATTTTGGATTAATAAACTAAAATTTCAAACTTAAAATCAACAAAAATTTATTTCCCTTCTATAAAATAAATTATTTTTTCAAAAATAATTATTATTTCCAAAAATCATTATTTTTTTTCAAAAATCATTATTTTTTTCCAAAAATCATTATTTTTTCCAAAATAATTATTATTTCCAAAAATCATTATTTTTTTCAAAAATCATTATTTTTTCCAAAAATCATTATTTTTTCCAAAAATCATTATTTTTTCCAAAAATCATTATTTTTTCCAAAAATCATTATTTTTTTTTCAAAAATCATTATTTTTTTTAAAAATCATTATTTTTTTTCAAAAATCATTATTTTTTAAAAAAAATCATTATTCTTTTCAAAAATCATTATTTTTTCAAAAATCATTATTTTTTCAAAAATCATTATTTTTTTCAAAAATCATTATTTTTTCCAAAATCATTATTTTTTCCAAAAATCATTATTTTTTTCAAAAATCATTATTTATTCAAAAACTTCATTATTTTTTCAAATAGGTTTCATGAAATTTCAGTTACCTAGAAACTATATTTAGATGAGATTTTGTTTTTGGGATATTATTCATAATTTGAAGGATATTATTTTAATTAGAATCTTTTTTATAAGATTCCAAATATAGACAAACAAACCAAATGATTTTAAAATCAGGAATCCTAGAATTCTTATTGGTTACCAAACAAACCAAAAGAAACCATTTGGATTCATGAATCCTGCAACCAAACACACCATAAATCTATTAAATGAAGGAGAGAAGGATTTAACTTACCACCTAGTGATAAGGATTGTAGATGAAGTTCAACAACATTTCCCGTTCTCGGATTGCAAAACACTCCTGTCCAATTGCAACATTCTTTACCATCCCAAGTAGATAATATATTCTTCTCGTAATAAATATTTTCGTTTTCATCAAAATAGGAAATATTATTTGGATAATTTATATCTGCTCTGAACGACAACAGAGCTTGTCTCCCCCTTTCCTTACAAACAAAACCAAAACTGAACTTATTGTAATCTGGTCTGAACAAGAAGAATGCAGCAAGAAAGAACATTAGAGAAATATACCTCGACTCCATTATTACGTACTGAAATCAAAACTAGAAATTAATTGTGTTTTCAAACTGAATCGCCAATATATATATACAAACACACAAAATCTAAAGCCTTTCCGCGTGGTAGGACCTCTCGTACTGTATTTCTATTTTTCAGCTGAATTGTCAATTTTTAAGTCAACAAGACCTTCAATCGGTAATCGGTCTCAAGATTCCACTTTCTGTACAACCCCTCAATTCTTCGTGGGGTGTAATATCTTAAGATGTTACGGCCACAAAAAGAGTAATAAATAAGTATAGGTCCGTACACACTTCATGACTGAATAGAGGGTTTTTTTAGGAGAGAGAGAGTCTGATGACGTCATCCCTTAGGCGATTTTTTCCCTTTCTCCTTTCAACCTAACCCTAGATAGCACTAAAATCTCCTTCCAATCCTGTCCAAATCTCACAATTCGATCAACAATTACAACATCATCTAGTCTCCCAATATAGCTCAGTTTAACCTTACCATCATGATCATCGCATCAAATCTAATCAAATGAATCTCCATCCAAGGTCTTGTTCGTAACAAGGAAGATTCGATCCAACGAGGGTGAGGCTTTAATCATCACGTTTCTCATCTTTGGGCAGTGGCAGGCAAACGAAATCTTCAACCACGAGCAAATCGAGCATCAACGATCAATACTACCATCGTCTCAGATCGTAGTTAGCAGGGAAGTTCCTTTTTATTCCTACGCCTGGTATCAGATTTTTACGGTTTACTAATAATTGTTTTTCTCTTAAATCTATGCTTGCATGTGAATTTTTAGCTTTCAATTCCCTTTATTAGAGTATTCCGACTCCATCATAAACATTCGGTTGAAGCTGACTTCATATTAGATTTCTCAGAATTGGTAGTGTGGGTAGAGTTTTTTCAGGTGATGCTTTGCTTTGCTTTGCTTTGGATGTTATTAGCTAGTTGCATGTATCATTCTGATTGGTTTTTTCTACTACCACTTATTGTCTTTGATTTGAGAAGGAACCCATAGCATACCCATTACTCTCCTCTTAGGCTAAGTGAATACACAGAAGTCATCCTTTACTTTAATCTATTATCTATCTTTTAGTTCACCTCTGGTTAGACCTTGTTGGTCTTACATATGCTAGTTCTAGAGGTCTCTGGTAGTTAGGCCTTTCACCTTTCTTGGCTCTTGCGTAGAGTGTGAGGTTGTATCTTGTGTTTCAACTAATAAATAGATAGTTCTTTGTGGAAGGAGGCCAGGAGCAGTCCAATCCAGTCACTAATCAGTGTTGTTAGTTGTTAGTCTTTAGTTGTCTCTCTTGTGTACTTATCTGTTAGTTAAGTTTTTTATGATCTTGTTTCATTAGTGAGCTTAAATTCAGTCTGTGGGATAGTCTTTTGAATGCAGACGAAGAAAACAACTAGTTAATATAAGATAACTTGGATTGTTTTGGTTTTAGTGGCAGATTTAGGCTTGGTTTAGATGTAATCTTTTAAACTGCTACACCTTTTGTAATGATAGTACTATGTTGTTCTATATTATCTAAGTGGTTATATATTTAGTGTGTCTTAGTTCTTGCTTACTGTTAGATCTCTTTAGTAATTCTGTTAGCTTAGTTCTGCTGAGATTTGTTAGGGTTGCTGATAGTTGGATCTTATTGCTTTCTGGTTCCCATAGTCTCCCTCCTTTAGACCAATTTTCGAGACTCGCCAGTTGGACATTTATCTACTTCCTCCTGCTTTCTTTCGGTGGGTGCCTGTAAGTTTATTTGGGGCTTTCCTGTTAGCTGCTAAGAATGTCCCATAATAAGCCTAACTTAGATAATCCCTCCATCTTGAGCTGGAATGTTAGGGGCGCTTCCACCTATCTTACCAAAAAACACCTAATGAACATTATTATGAAATATAGACCTGATATAATTTTCCTCTCGGAAACCAAAAATAAATCTCATAACATGAAAAAGCTTATCCCTATCAATAAAGAATATTCTAGCTTCTTGGTAGATCCTATTAATAAAGTTCGTGGTCTTGCTATTTACTGGAAGCACCACCTCAATCTTAAGATACTATACTCTGATAACAACATAATTCAAGCAGATTTGAACGTTGGGGGTTGGAATAAAGCAATCACTATTACAGGTTTTTATGGTTCACCTTATCACAAGAATAAATTAAAACCCTGGAAAACTCTTAGTAATATGAATCAAGATCAAGAGAACCCGTGGGTGATGATAGGAGATCTTAACACTATCCTAGACCCGACTGAGAAATCGGGTGGCATTATAGGATCCCATTCGAATATTCCTAAAATTCTGGAGATTATTAATAAGTTAGGATTATTAGACTTGGGATTTCAAGGTAACCCATACACGTGGAATAATAAACAACTAGGAGAAAACTTAATACAGGAGAGACTTGATAGGGCTATGGCTAATCTTCCTTGGCTTAACCAATTCCATGCCTATGGAGTCACTCACTTAGAAGCAGTCGGATCAGATCATTTGCCCATCCTTCTAGACAATAAAACCCATAGTTATACCACTCCTAAGCCATTCAAGTTCATCAGAACATGGATGACACACCCAGAATGCTTCAACTTCATCGCGGACAATTGGAAGCACATTAAGCAATATCAAAATTCTAATAACATTCAACAAGACCTCAGAAAGCTGAGTATGAAGCTCTCTAAGTGGAATAAGAATGTCTTTGGTAACATCGACAACAATATCAATAAAATTACTACCAGCCTGCAAAATAGTAAGACTAAAGAGGAAGAGCACAAACTCACTACTAATCTAGAAGAACTCTATAACCAACAAGAAAGTCTGTGGAAGGAGAAATCTCGTAACAACTTCATCAATCTAGGTGACAAGAATACTAAATATTTTCATTCTCAGGCTATTCAACGCAACAGAATCAATAAGATTAATGCGATCAAAGATAAAAATGGTGATTGGCACGAAGAGATCACAGATATCCAGCATACGTTCACGTCGCATCTTCTTGAGATTAGCACAACGATCAATCCGGAAGAAGATTATAATACGCTTAACCTTTTTACACCCACTATCACTCAAGAGCAAAATAAACACCTCATAATGATACCTGATAGGGAAGAAATCAACTGGGCCATCTAGAGTCTCAAGAAAGAAGCAGCGCCGGGTCCAGATAGATTCCCTCCTTTCTTCTTCCAAACTAACTGGGAGATCATCAATGCAGATATATACGACCTGGTCCAAAACTTCTTCAAGACCGCTCAATTACCTCCGGAAATTAATCACACTCATATTTGTTTGATCCCTAAGACCCTGATTCCTCAAACACCGGCAGATTATCGACCCATCAGTCTTCTTAATACTACGTACAAGATAATTACCAAATTGTTGGCTGATCGGTTTAAGCACACTTTGAGCCCTATTATATCACCTTTTCAAGCCGCTTATGTTCCAGGTCGGCAAATTACTGATAATATCATTATAGGCCAGGAAATCATTCACTCTTACAAGAAGATGAAAGGAGAAGCTGGATATTTTGGTCTTAAGTTAGACATGTCTAAAGCATTTGACAGAATAGAATGGAAATTTCTCTCAGACATCATGAAGAACCTTGGATATAGCGAGCATTGGATCAATATGATAAATACTTGCATCACAACTTCCACTATGTCGGTTCTTATAAATGGTCGTCCGGGGAAAGCATTTCATCCCACTAGAGGCATTCGTCAAGGCGACCCCCTATCCCCTTTCCTGTTTACTTTAGCTATGGAAGGCCTCAGTCGTAAGTTGATGATGAATAACAATCAAGATAGATTCTTAGGTTTTCCCACTGGCAGTACGAATCTGGAGATCTCCCATCTCCTTTTTGCAGATGATTGCATTATTTTTGGGAAAAACACTTTAGACTTTATCCACTTACTCAAGAAAATCCTACAGGACTTTTGTGAGACATCAGAGCAATTGATTAATTATGCGAAGTCCAATATTTTCTATTCAAAGAATTCGCATCCAAAGTTCAAGAGAATGATCATGCGTACCCTGAAAGTCAAATATGCGTCTACATCAGAGAAATATCTGGGCACGCAACTCTTCATCGGTGCTCAAAAAATGTCCGTCTTCAAAGACATTCTGGAACAAATCAAGAAGAAACTTAACAACTGGAATCACTCTTTCCTCTCACAAGCTGGTCGAACGGTGGTTATTTCAACCATTGCTGCGGCCGTACCCCGATATCAGATGCAGTGCTTCGCAATTCCTAAAGGAATTAGCAAAAGCATCAAGGCCGTTCAACGGAATTTCTGGTGGGGTAAGTCTAAAGGTATTTGCACCAAAGCTTGGTCTTATATCTGCACTCTGAAAAAACTAGGAGGTCTAGGGCTTCATCTGCCAGATGTGGACAATAAGGCTCTCTTAGATAAATTGGCGTGGAGACTCAAGACTGACTCTGAAGCTACTTGGGTAAAAATTCTCAAAACTAAATACTTTCCTAAATCTAATACCCCTGGTCCCGCTAAAACTCATCACTCCTGGACGTGGAAGAATATAAGGAAGCACTACAGCCTACTTGATGATCTAGCGATTTGGGAAGTGCATTCGGGGGAAGATATTAATATATGGACCGAAAATTGGATCCCAGATAGTAATGGCAGAATTCCTAACATTAATAATTCTAATCTCACTAAAGTGTCACAATTGATCTCGAACAACAGTTGGAATACTGAAGTCTTAAGAGAAAACTTTGACATTCATACTCAGAATCTTATTCAGTCGATCCCGTTGAATAACGAAGGTAAAGATCAGCTCAGATGGAAACTCACTAAAACGGGAAAATTTACGGTCGCCTCTATGTACCAGCACCTTAGTAATTCTACTAACATCAATAATACGAATAACCAGAACTGGAACTTCATTTGGTCTCTCCCAACAATTTCACGAATCAAGATGTTCATATGGAAAATCTGCACCACAGCACTCCCAGTGAAGGATAGAATAGGTAAGTATATAAATAATGATAACACTTGTCCGAATTGCACGAGCATTGAATCTATAGAACATGCGCTTTTACATTGTGCATTAGCTAAAAACATTTGGTTTAAATACAACATCATCGTGGAGAACATTACTTCTTTATCTGAATGGATTTTCTCCTGGGAAAATCAAAAGAATCAATGCTACACTAGTAATAATATTCACTTTACTACCATCTTATGGATAATATGGAAAGTGAGGTGCGACCACTGCTTTCAATATGAATTAAATGATCTCAATAAAATTATCAGAATGATTGATAATTTTCCTAAAAACAACATCAAATCCGAGAAAATCAGGCAGAATAAAAGTGAAAAATGGCAACCTCCGCCGGAAAATTTTATTAAGATAAATGTAGATGCTTCATATACCAATATAACATCCAATGTGGGAATCAGTATGATAGTTCATAATGCAGAATCACAATTCATCGCAGCGAAAGTAACATCCAAGAGAGCGAGAAACAGTGAAGAAGGAGAAGTAATGGCTATCTTATTTGGTATCGAATGGGCGAAAGAGAATCATTATAAGAAGGTAATAGTAGAAAGTGATAATATCAATCTAATCAAACATCTCTACCGACAACGGCATGTGGTGAACTGGCAATCGTTAATCCATACACGCAAAATTAAAGAAAGAAGGAAAGACTTTGAAGAAGTGCAATTCAAGTATGTAAAGAGAGACCTAAATTCAAGTGCAGATAAATTAGCAAAATGGGCGAGAAAGAAGAAGGCAAGCAAAAGCTGGAAGAATATTCCATGTATGTTAGTTAATAAATATTGTAATAACGTTTTTATTTAATATATGAGGACTAGTTCAACAAAAAAAAAAAAAAAGTATAGGTCCGTTGAAACTTGCAAAGATTGTGACAACAAAATTAGTTTGATTATTCATCTGCCCTTTCTATCGTTTGATTTGTCAACAATTGCTAGCTAGTTAAGAAGACTCACCAACAGGACACCCGTGTTCAAAGGGATTTACCTGTGTGCTTGCCCCTGGAACAACTTCAAAGAGCGACCTTTTTATGAAAAAACTATGATGTAGCATGTCAGCAAGCTTCAATAAGCATATGCTTGCAAGTTCATCCCTTTGTCTCCAATTCCCTTTGTCATGTTCAAATCATTATGATCAATCAATTATGTAGCTTAGTTGTTACCCTTATGAATTTTGGAATCAGTATGCAGTCACTAATAGGATACGTTACATAAGACGGATCGAAAATAGGAGATCCCACGGTCAAGATAAGTTGCAGAAATAATATACGTGTATATACGCGTCTAGGACGCGTCTGGGAATCCCAATACGTCTCGAACTAGGTCTGAGACTTGGGTCGAGTGTCCAGACGCGTCTAGGACACGTTTGGAAGTCCAACACGTCTCAGCCTTGAGCCGAGACATGGATGACGCGTCTGGGTCCTACCCGGCATCTCAGACTTCATGTTCGTGATGGGCACAACTCGGTCAGACCCGTCCAGGACGCGGCTAAAGCACCAAGACGCGTCCTGGACGCATCTAAGGCTAAGGGACGCGTCTGGCCTAGGATCTGGACGCGTCCAGGCCCATGGATCCGACACGTTTGGAACGTGGCATTCCGGTTCGACCAGTGCTAGGCCATAGTCCGAGACTTGCCATGGGGCAACCCGAGCTAGTCAAAGGGCAAGTTGACCAAGTTTAACTTGGGTCTTTGGAGTATGAATCGGGCCTTAATCTAAGTGGGAGGTCTTGACTTTTCTTCTTCTGACTTCAACAAATTATTTTCGATTTTGATCACCCAGGCTATCCCAGGACCCAAACGGAGTTTTTCCTTAAATTGATTTTAGAAATCATTAAGGAAGAAACTTAACGTGCCATTACTTCACATTTTACGAAAATAGACTTAGAAGCCCGTTAGACATAGAGATGTCACAATTTCCCGCAAATAGCGAACCTGGAAACGAATCTAGGATACATACTTTATTTTATGAATGTCATATTTTGTATGTATGTATATGTGAATGCGTAGAGTAGTATTGCCTTTAGATAAGTTATTGACTCTTGTTTCTAAGCACAAGTAAGAATGTGCTCGAATAATACTTAGAGTATAGGGTCATAGGATCAAACGATGAGATCATGGTTCAAGTGGGAGTAATCAATGGAAGTTTAAGGACGTAAATCTGAACGAACCATAGGCGAACAAGAGGTAACCTAAAAGATTAGATCTTTTAGGGGCTATAGTAGGAACTAATTAATTCCTTACGCAAACCCACATATCCTTCACGTAATAAGTCATGAATGGTTATGATAGAATTCACAGTAACACATACTTGATAAATTACGTAAAAGTCCCCAAAATTGAATTTTGAGTAAAGCCTACCCAGAATAAGAAACCTGTTGAGCCCTTGTTCATCGATGGTGGGTCTGCCTCCGCAGGGTGTCATCTTTTACTTTGGGACAATATGGGTAGATCTATGAAGAGGTCTACATGTCTAGCTGGTTATTCTCAACGAGTCAGCAAAAGGGTTTTGGATTTCGAGGCAAAGGATGAATTGAACACATCAACGTATTATTCATCAAACAAGAGTAATAGGAGTAGGACCAGTAAAGAGTTACTCACCCAGGACGACGGGGTTAAGAGCAGTGCTCTAGTACGCTTAACCTCGAAGAAATGGGGTCTTGGAATCGCATTATTCAACTGGGGACGGTTTTCATTGAATAGTGTGGCAAAACTGTGTTTTTGCTATGATAATTTGTTTTAGGATTTTGCATTTTCTTTTAGTGTAGAGTATATATGACTATTAGAAAATAGTTTTCCAACCTTCGTTCATTCCATCAGAAGGAATGAAACGAAACTTATTTCCTTGATTGGATTCGAATCCGAGAAACGCCCTCGAATTCGAAACAAAGAAAACGTCCGAGAATATCCAATTCCTAATGTTCGTTGTTACTCAGTTTGTGAAGACAACTGAAAAGAATATTGAAGAACGTTTGAATCTAAGAAACAAGTTCTTCAGATTCAGCAACCAAAGGAATATGAGAAGAGTTCTTATGATTCATGGGGACAAAGGCCATTACAGGAAACTACCCTAAGTATCTGGAAGACAAAAAACCGGATTGAGAATTCTGATTCTTGTATCTTTGTCTACAAAGTTAGTTTGACAAGTGTAGTAGACTCCCTTCATCATGTGTTTGAAACTGGATGTGCAACTCAGTAGGAGCTCATGGGAATTACATACTTGAGTAAAAGGAGAAAAGGTCCAAGAGGGAGCAGAAGCAAGTGCTTGCTAAGGATGCTGAATTGAATCAAAGTCTTCTTTTAAACGCTGATATAACTTAGAACTTAATAAGTGTTATTATGTTCTTCTGGAAACATCTAATGTTTTAAATCAGTGCTAAATTAACAAAGTCGATTCTAGAAAAACTGAAACGTTAACAATGATACTATAGGCTACAATCAAAGGATTCAAACCGGTCAACTCTGGTTTTGTCATTGCATCAAATTGACATAAGACACATGAGGAAGATCCAATAGTATGGAATTGTAAAGTCTAATGATTTAGATACATACGACACATGTGAATTTTGTTCAAAAAGACTATTTGACAAAGTCACCTTTTCGAAAGGAAGATATGACTAGTGAACTAATAGTCTTCATACATACGGATGTATGTAAAACCAGTAATACACTAACCAGAGTTAACCAGAATCCACTTGAGCGAAAATATAAATCAGTCGATTGGATCGAGATGGTGAATATTTAAGTCAAGAATTTGATGACCATCAAAGAAGTTAAGAAATAATTTCTCATCTTACTCCAACAAACACATCATATGGGTGATGGGTTCAGTGGGAGTAATCGAACATGTTGGACATGAGTCGATTAATGTTGGGTATAGGCCAATCTTCCAAACACTTTCGGGGATGTATTCTCAAACACGGTTGTTTATCCTACCTAACCACATTCCGTCTAAAGCTGAAAGACACCATAGGAGTATGGATTTAGAATGGTTTCCTTAGCGGTCTTTTCTAAATGTCTGAACTTGCGAAACTAACGTAAAGGGCTTACGAGTAGTTTGCACATAAGACAATGTATTTATTTATGGGATAGAGAAACATAGGAGATTCTTCAACAATCCGTCAGAGAATAAAGAGTTTGTTGCTCGTGATGTGTCTTGCTTGAAATAAGAGTTATTCCAATAAGACAAGTGGGAGAAATTTAAGATATTGAAGAAATTCGATAAAAGCAACAAACTGACAATGGTATGACAAACCAACGGTGGTATACGTCAGAAATTGTGGTTCCTATCTATTCTAGCTGATAGATATGGAAATAGAGGTAGAGATAGTAGATCTCGGAGATCCTTCCGCATAAGTCGAATTAGATTCACATGAGAGCCTTCAAGGAGTTGAGAGCGTCTCTAAGTTGTTCAAACCCCTCTTAGGCCTTGAAGGCTCATAGGTCTGACTTAGAGGCCTAAATCCTACTAAAGAAGAGATGAGCTACCTACACAAAAGCTATGATGAAATCACTCCGAAATATGGCTTGGAGTTATAAGATTAGAATGGAATTCACGTCTGAAATCAAGTTTGGAACTTAGTCTATTTTCTTAAGGGAATAGTTCCTGTTAAGTACAAATAGTTTTTTCAAAGAGTTTGAAAAATGGACAAGGATGGAAACATTAGTGTTTCTCAGAGATAGACTAGAAAAGAAGGTCAAAGAATTCTTGGTTTAGACCATGAAAATACCATCTCTCAAGTCACGATGCTTAAAACCATAATGATTAATCACTAAGCAAAAGAATGTGCACATGACACATTCCAAAGGAAAGTTGACCCTCCTGAAAGCTAAGTGACAATTGCAAGCTTTAGAAATCCATCGAAGGATTGAAGTATGCAAGTAGGAGTAGGAATATTCGATTCTGCAAAGTAATCAAAAGTTGGTTTATTTAAGAATGAAGAGAAATCCTGAATTCAGATAGTTCAAGAAGGTTAATGGGAGTGACCCAGTATTCTTTGGTCGGTATGTAGATAACATACTAGAGATTGAGAACAACATTATGATGTTGAAAAATAGTTTAAAGATGACTCAATAAAAAGGACCATACACAAAGGTGAACTTCTTTTGGGCATCAAAGATCTATGGTGATAGATCGAGGAGATGATAGACTAGTTCAAGAAAAGGTCTTGAAAGTCCAAATGTGAAAGACTCAAGTAGAGTATTTCTACCCAAGTCTCATGGCACACAGCTTATCAAGATTCAACATCTGAAGGATTCTGATGAGCAAACACGCATGAGAAAGATGTTTATGATCAAGGCATAAGATCGATCATGTTGGACATGATTAGCATCCGCCTCGACGTCTCAAAATACTTGGAGTATCTATGGTCGTCGCCAATTAAATCTAGATAAGTTGCTCTTGATCGTACACAGTTCTTGAGAAGAACTTGTGATAAATTCTCAGTAACAAAATAAAAGGTTGATAAGTCATATGTTGCAAACATCCAGAATAAGATGACAATCTTGACATGGAAGAATAGCAAGCTGGAAGGGTTCCAGGCGAAGACTGTTGCAAACTTTACAAATAAAAGAAAGTAGTCAAAGCTTGAGAAACTTTAATTTAGTATTGGAATACTAAAGATTATCATAAGGATGATAACCAGTAAAATCCACATAGATTAGATCTACTAACTAAACTGTCACCTTAGACTAAGTATGAAAGTCATACTAGGGTCATAGGCATTAAGCTTTCCTGAAAAGCTTAGACTGGTAAACTTGAGGGTGTAAGGAGTTACACGGGAAGGCTCAAATTTACAAACTCTTATTATCAAAATAAGTTAATTACTTCGTCGTTAAATCATGGTTTAGTATTTAACCGACAGTCCAAAAATAATGAAGCATTTCAAGTAGGATTATCAGATACGTGATCTGGTGAATGAAACCCTACTAAGTGAACTTGAAATAGATTCATTATTAAGTCCCTAGTCCAGGTCATTGCATGGACAACGATGACTTACGAATACTAACATGTAAGATTGACTGATAGCGCAGTTTCATGGGCTATAGGAATATGGTATTCAAGTCAATTACATGGGTGTATGATTGGGAATATACACAGTACACTGGATAACCCAACATGAGAGTTCTTTAAGGAGTAATGAAATACGTCATGAACTCTCATAGGCAAGATTGGAGAGATTCCTTAAACATGAGTGATCCACTCATCTTATGTAAGGAGTGTCAAACTTTGGTACCGCCAAACGCCGTGCCGTAAAAAGAGGTTATAAAAGCGTATTACCGAGAATGACACGATAAACATGAAGTTAAGTGGGAGTACAGGACTAAATTATGTCGTCCTAACTAGGTTAGGATTAGTTTCTCCGGGCCACTTGAGGAAAAGCAACTGAAAATGTGCGGCCGCACTCAAATGGATTAATAGTTAATCAATTGGTTTGACAGTTGTTCTCCAGATCAAGAAAGTCTGAAAGGTATGACGTATCAGATGAGATACGAAGAGACATGGGAATCGAGCATTGCACTTGTTCTAAGTACAAGTAAGAGACTCAAGGATATATCCTTGCGGTCTGAAGGAGATGTCCTTCCGAAGGAGTGTCCTTCGACCAAGGTGACAATGCGTTCAATTTGTCAGTTATGATAACGATGACTTTATCCGGAAGATCATCTAATCCGGTCCAATTAGGGGTCGTAATGCTAGCTAGAAGCCGCTTACGATCGTCGTATCACTTCGATAATCCGCAGCTAACATAGACCGGATCCTACAACGGGTTACAACAAAGAGTGGTAGCTTGATCGGAGAGAGTTGACTCATGGGAGCTTACATATAGATGGATATGATCCAGACTGATAGTGCCAAAAGAATAGAAAGAATCAGGCTCGAAAGAGAAGCCCGAAAAGGTGGAAAACTCACTTATGGGGTGTCCAGATCAAACCCAGTAATGGGTTGATCTGAACCGACCATAGTGTGGGAGTGGGGCGGCCAGGCCAAGCCCATTAATAGGCTTAAGTGGCCGACTACACACCATATTAAGGGGAAACCCTAATTTCCCTTAAAAGGGTATTAAGGGAAATTCGGCTGTTTATCTTTTCTGAGGCTCTTATTAAAACCTAGTTTGAGTAGACTCCTATTAGGGTTTCTCTATATAAGGGTCATTAGAGTTCAGAAAAAGGGTTGGATTTTTCTCAGGAGAAAACTTCTTCTCTCTCACAATATACAGCTAAGTGGAGAGAGGGTTTTAGAGAAAAAGCTCTCAATCTATCTATGGAGTCAAAAGAAGAATGGTTCTTTTTCTCAACCTTCAATGGATTTCTAGCGAACAACAAAAAAAGGATATCAAATCACTTACTCGGGTGTCTCAAGTAGAGGAGCTACATATGAAGCTCTCATCTTCGGGATAAAGGCGTTGGGATCTTATTCGAGGAAAGCGAATCCAGGTATTCTCTTTATGTTTCTAGCTCATTATTAGTTCTTGCATGCGATCTTAGATAACTAGTGTTAATCATATGATGATTGTGATTCCGCGTACAATATTAGTTAGATGATTAGTAGTCTTAGAGACGTACAAAACCCTACCGGAAGACCTTAGGAGCATTCGTTTAATGAATAAGATCATACAAATTCTTCCATACAACGGAAGCATTATCTTCATAATGAATGGAAGGATGTAAAGACGGATCAACTGAGTTGATAAGCCGACTTGAAACCAAATCGTTACATCGTCCCCATAGATGTAACTCATTAGGATCGGTGGGTCTAGAGATTGTCCCATCAACAAATCCTAGTTTATCCTTAGCTCGGAGAGCTTTGATCATACCGCGAGACCATGAGGAGCAATTGTCGCCTGTTAGAAGAGGCGTGATTTAGTGGTGGGAGAATCCGAGTGATGAACATCAAAAGGTCCACAAGAATTAGGAATAACAGTGTGTGAATAGTTTCAGAAGTAACATCAGTAGAAGTCATTGTGAAAAAAATGGCTCTTATACCATGTGAAGAGGTATAAACTTCTTTATATGATTAAGAGAGAGAGAGAGAGAGGGGGAGACCCGAGAGAGATGAAGAGAGAGAGATATCGAGTGGAGCAGAGAGAGATGGGAGAAAGAAGGTATGAATACAAAGACTTTATTAATTCTCTCTGTTGTGCAAGGTACATGGATTCCTATTTATAGGAATACATAGGAATTAGAGTTAGGAGATAATATCTCAACCATACTTATCAAAGTAATACAACAATCTTAATTGTAATACAACTCCTAGAGAGACCGGGTCCAATCGGTTTGGACGAGTGGAGTGGACAGGTGGACTTCCTAATCGATAGAAAGATTAATTCACTCCTGAGTAAAATCTAGTACTTTCATTCCCATTTGATGGCTTTGAGAAAAACCTTTGTTCTGAATCTGACTAGAGTGTTAAGAAACCAGCCCAATCCATCCATTGAAGAGCCAGACTTAATGAACGAGAAATTTAAATGCTTTGAAATTTGACTCGAATCAATTTGGACTTCGAGTCAAATTTGACTTACAAAAACAAACCCAACTATTCTTTTCTTGAAACAGGCAAGCAATACTTTTTTTCTTTTTGTTGCCTTAAGTCGGGTTGACCCGTTGGACTTCTGGCTTATTCTTGACTTATTGACGTTAGTCAACGGTTGAATGTGCATCATCAATTGTGAACTTAAGCATAACCATCCACAACATAAACTTAAATAAATAAGTAAATACGCGCGAAAAAATAAAATCAAACACATATGGATCCTATTATGACCCCTAATCTAAAAAGATCTAATATTCTTAGGATTCTTCTTTTTTCGTCTGGATCTCCATCCTAGAATCGTCATTAAGTTCTCCCACTTGAACCAAGATTTCATCCTTGAGGTTTTCAATGGACTCTTAGACCCCAAACTCCAATTACAAGACTCAAACAATTCGTAGATCAATCTTAAAATTAATATTACAATTATATTAAGGCACCCACCATGCTCAAAACAAGAAGGAATTGCAAGAGGCACCCACCCGTGTTCAAATAGAAAAGCATCGTCTATGTTCACTATTATGCGGAGAAATGCTTTAAGTTTAGGTTTTCATGGCGGTCGACGTGGAAATCTTGATTTGGGACGTTACAACAATATAGATAAACATTTGAACTCATCTCTTCTTCTCTTTCTCGATTTCTCTCTCTCTCTCTCTCTCTCTCTCTCTATCTCACAACCACTTTTGCTCTTCTTCCATTATTCCGGTTTATAATTTCACAGTAGTACCGGGTAGGTCTTTACTCTTTAAGGTCGGCTGAAATGATTATTGGGTTTAATATGTACTAGTCATGAAGGCACTTTTATATTGAAGTTCACACCCTATGTTGGGTTTAAATTAATAGCTGAAAATTTAACATGTACTAAATTTAAATGCATTCTTATATTGAAGTTCACATCCTCTAAAGGCTCGCCCTTGTCAAAAAAGATATTGATTACAAAACAGGCAACCAAAAAATCCATTTTTTTTTCTCACCCTTTGTTGGAGGACCCATGGCTGTTCAAGGTGCATAATGAATGCGTGGTGTCCCTTGAAACACATTCTTCTTCACTTTTTTTTATGAGATGTATTAGAGAGAACAACAAGAGTCTTACAAAAGCTACTAATTAAGTGCCGAAATATTCCTTCTCGTTATTTCTACCCCATTTAGCTAGAGCATCGGCTTTGGAGTTGCATTGCTTGGGAGCATAAGTGAAGACGATGTCTGTGAACTGATTTTTGAGCTTTAGCGTCTTTGAGATGATATGTCTAGATTGCCAATACAAACCGTCGCTTTGTCTGTTGATGAAGTTGATAATGTTTTGATTATCGCTTTCGATATGAACATGTTGGATTTGGAGCTGGATTGCTCATTTTATGCCGTAGTGTATAGCTAAACTTTCACATTCTTCTGCATTTTGTCCTCTGACAGTGTCTGCTGCTGCTATGATAAAATTTGCTACATCATCATGGATAATACATCCTATTCTAGCTGGTTCCGTCAGTTGCGTAAAAGATGCATCTACATTTATCTTGAGGAATGGTGTCGATGGAGGTCTCTATTGTTGTTGCCGTGGTTTTTTTCCTGCATTTGTTAGTTAATATGGTTTCTATCTTGAGTGGCGTGGTTGACGTTTTATTGATCTGATTGATCACCTGCAAAGGAGTTTGTTTAGTAGAGTTAAAGCAATTCTCGCACCTAGCTTTGCAGATAAACCATAGCATTTTAACATATAACGAAGTAGTTTCCTCAACCAATTGTTTCCATTGTCGAATCCATAGTCTCACTGATGCAGGCGCATATCGCGTGGGCCCACGTCCACGCGTGCCCACGGCCTAGTCGGCCAGATTAGCTAGGTTTAGGAAGTTTTTATTTTATGGAAGATTCATAATGAATCTTAGTTTAGGAAGTTACATTAATTTAGTGTTTCTATTATTTAGGAAAGACCAGTTTGTGTCTATCTGGGAAAGTCTAGTAATCTATAAAAGGGAGTCCAGTCTTGTTTATTCTTCATATATTGAAGAGAAAAACCATTGAAGTTATTAAGAATTTAAGTTTATTTTATCGTTTCTTACAGTTTTCTTTAATTATTCTTAGTTTATTTTATTGTTCTTTATTTATTCCGCTGCGTCTACATCAAGTGGTATTCAGAGCCATCAAAATTCGGAAAAAAAAATTTTCTCACAAAAAAAAAAAAATAATAATACAACAAAATATCGATGGATACATCTCCTCTTGAATGTTGGAAAAATTTTCCACGTTTATGTTGGGATCCAATTAGAGATACAATTCAATTTTATATGGATAGGAAGGATGAAAGAAAAATTCATCAAGTTTCTAAAATTCCACTCTTCGAAGGTCAATTCCAGATAAATTTCTGGATTCAACGCATGGAAGATTGGTTCAAAAATCAAGAAGTTCATGACAAAGATAAGGTTTTTTTGGTTGAACAACATATGTCCGAAAGAATCTATGAAGATTTCAATACAATGCAATGCGACTCATTAATGAAGGAAAATCGATCGTAGATGATTGGAATAAAGTGAAAAGTATTTTTCATTACTCTTTTCTCCCTTTACATGAATACTTATCTTATATGGAATCTCAAATCCAATCGACCAAATTATTATCCGAAATTCCTTCAACTACCATGGTCAATATTATTAAAGGAGAGGTTCTTGATAAAAAAAAGCATAGTTTTTCAATAATGGAGGAAGAAAATTTCGATGAGACGGATAAAGAAGAAGAGATCCAATTGGATAACACAAACTCCGACGATTTATTTGTTCCGTATATAATCCCGGGAGAAGATTTAGTTGTTTCGAATCACAAAATTTTTCCAAATCAATTATGACCCACGTCACCTTCATCTGTTTATTATCCGACACCATCATCACCAATTTCAAACCCAGTTACCACCCTCTTTGAACCACAACCTATACCCTCTTCTTCTTCATTACCATTATCAACACAACCCACCACCACTATTACTCCACTTTCTAGGTACTTTAACCTACATTCAGATCAACAAAACGATATAATCCTAGACGCTTCTTTGAAACCCAAACCTTCGTCTTCCTTAAAAAATCGAACCCCTCCCAAACCATGTCGGCAATTGAACTACCTCGATTGGAAGAAGAATACAAGCAAAAGTAATGATCTTGAAGAGGTTTCTTATAATCTAACTACTGAAGAAAACTGGAGAAATTATCATCTGGTTCTTGATGTGATTAAGAATTTGATTACAATTGATGAGCCTGGGATTGTTCTTCTTCATCTCACTAGTGATGGGGTTTTGACAATTCTCAGGATTGAAGTAATTGAAAGGGATTTCTATAAGAAACAAGTGATTGAATATGATCTTGGTCAAATTTCTAATGAAGAGTTTGATAATTTGAAGCATGTTAAAGGGTTGATTACTGATTATTCATTCCCGAAAGCCGATAATGATAAAGAGTACTTGATGAATCCAAGCATGTTTGTAGTTGCTACAACAATTGAGGCAACCCCGTTATCCCAACAGTATGACGTTGTTGGTTGGGCACCAAAAAATTATAATCCCGATGAGAAACAACATGTTGTTCGAAGAGATGGTTCAACCCCAACCCACTCTGGGTTTGTATGGAATGAAGCATCTGGCTATTACTACGATGCTTCTTCTGGATTCTACTATGATTTAGGTCTTTATTTTGATAGTAACAACTCAACGTGGCACTCTTTTGATACTCAAACACAGCAGCATGCCCCCTATTCTGATCAAAGTGACCACGAGACATCTGTAAAGCCATCAACCGAGTCAACTACAACATCTGTTGGTAGTAATAGTCGAAAAGTAGTTATTGGTTTGTACGAAGATTTTAGTGAGTTCAAACTGTTAGAATATAACAGTTTTGCTATTATGTAAAGTTGTTAATTATTGTAATATTCATGAATAGGGAAGTTTCCCAAGTTTCCCAATATTCATGAATAGGGAAGTTTCCCATTATTCCTAAATTACTTCTATATGTAAATCCCTTGTAAACCTATAAATACTTGTGTAAATCAATGAATAAAACACACAGAGAAATCTTCTCACATATCTCTCTCTCTTTCTTGTCTTCTCTCTCTGTGTTCAAGCTATTATTATTCAAGAGGTATTTCCCTCTTCACATGGTATAAGAGCCAATTCAGTTTTTTTTTAATAATCAATTTCTTCTATCATGACTACTACTGAAGTCGATTCTGGAGACTATACTCCTCATTCTCCACCTAATCCGGTGTTTGATGTTCATCACTCTGACTCACCAACTACTATTCTCATCACTTCATTATTAACCGGAGATAACTATGCCTCTTGGTCAAGAGCCATGAAGATGGCTCTTCGGGCAAAAGATAAATTCGGGTTTGTAGATGGTTCTATTCCCAAACCCACTTCTCCAAATCAATTACACTCATGGGGAAGGTGTAATGATCTTGTTAGTAGTTGGATTATCAATTCCATTGCTCCGGATATTCGGTCTTCCGTTTTATACGATGAAAGTGCCGCCGATATTTGGCGTAATCTTTATGAAAGGTTTTTTCAAACCAATGCCCCCAAAATTTATCAATTGAAACGGGCAATTTCATCCTTCAAACAAGAAGGACATGATGTCTCCTCCTATTTTACTCAACTCAAAACTCTACAAGATGAGTTACAATCCATCATGGTAATCGATCCATGTACTTGTGGTCAAGGGAAATCGTTACTTGATCGTACTAATCAAGAACGTGCTATGGAATTTCTTCAAAGGCTTCATGACCGTTTTTTGGCAATTCGAAGTCAAATTTTGTTAATGGATCCTTTTCCTTCAATCCTAAAGATTCATTCTCTTGTCAAACAAGAATAAATCCAACAAAATATCATAGCCGCTACTTCCAATCCACCGGAAGCCGCCACCCTTGCAACATACAATAATGATCAACGAAATTTTCGAATAGAGAAACCAAACGCTCAACGTCCTAAATGAGCTCGTCCCTTTTGTGACTATTGTCAACAACATGGCCACGTCCGGGCTACATGTTATCAATTAAACGGTTATCCAAACCGTTCAAACTCGGGTGCTCGGCCAAATCGCCCACCACGACCGACCGGTCCACTTGCCGCCACCGTAACCGAGACGGTTGATCCTCCAACGGGAGCACCTCTAGCCACCTCATTAACTCAAGAGGAATATCAAGGTCTTCTTTCACTTCTCGATCACCAACGCCATTCTAACGGCACTTCCAATCCTACTCAAGGATCTACCGACGCAGGTATTAACTTTACAGGTATTCAATTCCTCTCTTCTCCTTGGGTTATTGATTCTGGTGCCGCCAAACATATATGTAGTTCTTTATCTCGTTTCTCACATTATGTTGATGCTCCACCTCAATGTTTTGTCCGTTTACCGGACGGTAAACGTTTTCAAGTACGTCACATTGGAACGATTGTTTTCAATTCAAATTTAATTCTCAAAAACGTTTTACATGTTCCGGAATTTAAAATCAATTTAATTTCTGTCTCCCAACTCACCAAATTGACTTCGATGTTTAGTAACATTCGATTTTTCTTCATGTGTCTTTCAGGACCCAGTGACGAAAACGAGGATTGGACTTGTTGATCTCCATGAAGGACTATACTTTCTCCGCACGGATATTAGGATTTGTTCCTTTTCAATTTCTAGTAATAGTCTATATAATAAAGATGTTTCTGATATTTGGCATTGGCGCCTCGGACATCCTTCTTCTTCTATTTCTAAGTCTTTAATTTCAAGAACTCAATGTATGAAATCAGTTTCATTCAATAAAAATCCGTGCGAAATTTGTCTCTTGTCAAAATTTACACGTTTATCTTTTCCGTTAAGCAATTCTACTTCTTCTCGTCCCTTTGAATTAATTCATGCGGATTTATGGGGACCTTTCTCCGTCCCCTCAAACTCTGGTTGTCGTTATTTCTTAACTTTAGTGGACAATTTTACTCGTTGCACTTGGATTTTTTTAATGTCAAATAAATCCGACACTACTCAATTTCTCAAGAATTTTTCTAATTATATTGAAACTCAATTTGATTCTTCCATCTCCAATTTACAATCCGGACAAGGAACGTTTCCTATTCCGAAAATTCAATCAATCCGATCTGATAATGGTATGGAATTTATGAATCATGAACTTCAATCATGGTTCCGTAAGAAGGGCATTATTCATCAAACTAGTTGCCCTCATACTCCTCAACAGAATGGCATCGTCGAAAGAAAACATCGACACATTCTGGAAGTAGCACGCTCCTTACGTCTTCAAGCCCATCTCCCAATTTCCTTTTGGGGTGAATGTGTTCTAACGGCAGTATATCTCATCAACAAATTGCCAACACCAGCATTACAAGGCATTTCTCCTCATGAAAAACTCTTGGGTTCTCCTCCCAAATTTGACCATCTTCGGGTCTTTGGATGTCTATGCTTTACTAGACGTCCTTTGGTAAAAACAAAGTTAGATTCCCGAGCATCTCCGGGTATTTTCGTTGGCTATCCCCACAATCAAAAAGGATATCGCGTTTTCGACTTGAATTCTCGTAAAATAATCACCTCTCGTGATGTCCTTTTTTACGAAGACAAATTTCCGGTGTTGTCTAAACATCCGATCTCTTCTCCTCCTCCTTACCGACCGATGGTCTCCATCCACGATGATGGTTCCTTTAATTTTCCGAGGACATCACCATCGGCTCCTCGTCAAGCATCTCATCAAGCGTCTGATGTGCCTATAGGCACTCCCTCACGGCTTTTTGGCTCTGTCCCTTCCGCTTCGAGTCAGCCCGACAGCGACTCCTCTTCGGGCACTCCTGGGCTCCTCACGGACCAAAGCCAGAGCCCGGCTCCCTCCTCCATCGATCACGCACCCACATCTCTAGGGACGCCTCCTCCTGAATCCAAGAAACAACCAACGATTGCTAAATCTTCTGCTGAAGCAGAGTATCGTGCGCTAGCACATCTCACTAGTGAGCTTCAATGGCTGAAGTACCTTCTCAAAGATCTTGGCATCACACATTCTTCACC
>BEHA01050171.1:57184-74347 GCA_002897215.1 Eschscholzia californica subsp. californica
CTTTGAAGGCTTCTCTACTTCTCAGAAGAGATTACCCTATACCTCAACTTTCAAGTAGCAACAGTGGTAATCTGTTTCTTTGAAACCCATATTGTGACTAGCATTTGCTGCTGCGGAATAAACCAATTAAAAAATGGGATAATATGCTCGATAAGGCATGAGTTCTAGTATCATAAGTGTTTCCTCGTAGGAACGCCCACGAATCTGATCATTACCCTTCGTGCTTTGTGAGCAGACATACATATATGTTGGCCTAAAGCGTATACTTCTACATCCGGGTTTCTCTTTATCATAAGGTTTCACCTCTCACCAATGAACGATGAGCACCTATATTCACTTTATTAGCCCTATAAGAACATCTAAAAACAATGGAGAAAAGAAGAACAAACAATATGGTGGTCATTTGCCTATAATTTTGCACTCATTGGAAACAGAAACCATACCGAAAATGCCCTAAATTTGTGGGTTGGGAAGCTCAATCCAAAAGAACAGACAATATTCTCAAATAACAGATGAATTGGGCAAAAGTTTTTGGTGGATGAAATCTCGGGCCGGTGGATTCTGTCAGCAACAAGGGAGTGTGTTTGGCTAAATTTTTTTGTTTTTCGCCCTTTAAAATTTTGCACCCTAGATAGCTTTCTTATTTCCCCAAATCACCCACCTTATTTATTACTCTCTTTGTGGCCCTAACATCTTAAGATATTACACCCCGCGAAGAATTGAGTGATTGTACAAAAAGTGGAATCTTGAGACCGACTACCGATTTAAGGTCTTGTTGACTCGAAAATTGACAATTCAGCTGGAAAATAGAATACACTATGAGAGGTCCTACCACACGGAAAAGCTTTAGCTTTTGTGTGTTTGTATATATATATATATATATATATGCGATTCAGTTTGAAAACACAGTTAATTTCTGATTTTGATTTCAGTACGTAATAATGGAGTCGAGGTCTATTTCTCTAATCTTCTTTCTTGTTGCATACTTCTTGTTCAAACCAAATTACAACAACTTCAGTTTTGGTTTTGTTTGTAAGGAAAGGGAGAGACAAGCTCTGATGTCCTTCAGAGCAGATTTAAAATATCCAAATAATATTTATTATTTTTTTGAAAATAGAAGTATTTATGACAAGAATATATTATCTACTTGGGATGGTAAAGAATGTTGCAATTGGACAGGAGTGTTTTGCAATCCGAGAACGGGAAATGTTGTTGAACTTCATCTACAATCCTTATCACTAGGTGGTAAATTAAATCCTTCTCTGCTTCAACTAAAACATTTATATGATTTGAACTTAAGTTTGAATGACTTTAAGGGTATTCAGATACCTTCTTTCTTGGGCTCCCTCCATAATTTGAGATATCTCGATCTACACAGAGCAAATTTTGGTGGAATGATTCCTCGGGAATTTGGAAACTTATCCAATCTTCATTTTCTTGATATTAATGGTAACTACCTGGTAGATGTTAGTGATCTTCAATGGCTCTCTCATCTTTCTTCTCTTCAACATCTCGACATGAGTTATGTGAACCTCAGCAAGGTAAGTCATAAGTGGCTACATGTGATTAACATGCTCCCATCTTTAGTCCAGTTACGTCTTGCTTTCTGTCATCTGGATTCATCCGTAGTACCAACTCTTCCACATATAAACTTTACATCTCTTTCAATTCTCGATCTTTCTGATAACCATATTAATTCTTCATTATTACCTGCATGGTTATATAATCTTACTAGACTTGAAGTACTTCATCTCAGTCAAAGTAATTTCTACGGAACAATTTCAAAAGATATTGGAAATCTATGCAACTTGAAGTCGTTGGATTTATCAGTTAACAAACTATCTGGCCCTTTGCCTGAGCAATTGGGGAAATTGCAGAATCTCGAATACCTCTTTCTCGAGGATAACTCCTTTTCTGGTTCAATTCCCTTGTCGTTAGGAAGATTATCATTATTAAAGGATTTACGACTTCAAAATAATGAATTGAATGGATCATTGCCAGAAACAATAGGGCATCTCTCAAATTTAGAAACATTACTAGTCTCTGGTAATGAATTACAGGGCGTTGTAACTGAAGTTCACTTTGCCAATCTTCGAAGATTAAAACAGTTAGAAATTGATTCAGTTGATTTAAAGTTGAGCTCGACTTGGAGACCTCCTTTTCAACTCGAACGATTATCATTTAGAAATTGTCACATAGGATCTCGATTTCCCCAATGGTTAAAAACACAAAAAGATTTATGGAATATTAATTTATCCAACACAAGAATATCCGGCACAGTTCCTACTTGGTTTTGGGAGATGTCTTCTCGAATGGGTAATTTAAATCTAGGCCACAATAGACTCACTGGAGAATTACCAAAGTTATTGAAATTTAGTTCTACTTTAACAGAAGTTAACTTGAGTTCCAACCATTTTATCGGCCCACTACCTCTTGTATCATCTGGTGTTTCACTACTAGATCTTTCTCACAACTCCTTATCAGGTCCTATTTCCTCATTCCTATGTCATAGAGAGTTTGGCGAAATGGATCGATTAGATGTCCTTGATCTCTCAAACAACGCCCTTTACGGAGAGATTCCAGAATGTTGGTTTAACTCATCGTATTTGTCATCGCTAAACTTGGAAAGTAATAATTTAACTGGAAAAATTCCTAGCTCTATTGGTTCTTTAGTTGAATTACAATCCTTGCATTTGGGCAATAATTCTCTATCTGGTGAACTACCTCGATCATTGAGAAACTGTACTAGGTTAGTAACAATTGATCTTGGTGGGAATAGATTCGGTGGAAGCATATCAACATTGCTGGGAGCAAACTTTTCAAACCTTATAGTTCTTAGGTTGCGTGAAAATAAGTTCATTGGTGGTATTCCTAAAGCACTTTGTAACCTCACTTCACTAAAAATACTGGATATCGCTCATAACAACTTATCTGGAAAAATTCCAAGCTCTATTGGTTCTTTAGTTCAATTAAAATCCTTGCATTTGGATAATAATTCTCTATCCGGTGAACTACCTCAGTCATTGCGAAACTGTACCAATTTAATAGTGATTGATCTTGGTGAGAATAAATTCAGTGGGAGCATATCAACATGGTTGGGAGCAGACTTTTATAACCTTATACTTCTTAGGTTGCGTCAAAATAAGTTCAATGGTGGTATTCCAGAGGCACTTTGTAGCCTCACTTCACTACAAATATTGGATATTTCTCATAACAACTTATCAGGATCAATTCCAAGATGTTTCAGCAATTTAAGTGCCATGACTTTGAAGCAAAAACCTAGGGACTATTTTAGCATCACCATTCAAGGCTATGTTGAAACTGCTTCATTGGTGACGAATGGAAGACAATATGTGTACAGTAACACTCTTTTACTTGTTACAACCATAGATCTTTCTAGAAACAACTTATTCGGGGAGATTCCTCAAGATCTAACAACACTTCAAGAGTTGCGATTTTTGAACTTATCTGAGAATTCTTTTGACGGAGGGATCCCAGATGAAATAGGCAAGATGAGCACATTGGAATCTCTTGATTTCTCAATGAACAAACTTTCGGGTGGAATTCCTCAAAGCATTACAGATTTGCATTATCTGGGTCACTTGAACTTGTCATGTAATTACTTGTCAGGCAAAATTCCTTCAAGTAACCAGTTGCTAAGTTTTACTGAATTGAGTTATGTCGGCAACCCAGAACTCTGTGGTATTCCACTCAAAAACTGCAATTACGATGGACAGGCTCAACCGCATGGATATGGTAGAGGAAAACATGATGATGGACAAGCTCAAGCGCCCGGATATGGCAGAGGAAAACAAGATGATAATGGTGATGATGAGGAGGATGATTGGCTTGAGATGAAGGTGTTTTATATTAGTGCATGGCTTGGATTTATAATAGGGTTTTGGGGTTTCTGTGCGGTGTTATTTTGGAAGCAATCTTGGAGACATTCTTATTTTGGGTTCGTTAGTTCTTTGATACAAAAGCTCTTTAAGTTTTGTGCACGGTAGTTTTGAAATATGTATCGACATGGTAAGAATATTTTAAATAACATACCAATCTCAATAAGGATGAGACTTTGGTTCTTAAGGTTGTGACAGTTTTCTTTTTCTTATGTGTAATTTGTACATTTTCGGGACATATTTTTTTCAGTCCAAAAATTAACTTGATCAAACATTGCTCCCTAATCTTCATCTTTTTTATCACTTTCACCACCACAACTTCCCACTACCACCATTCGGACCATCATTGTCACTTCTTCTTTCTCCTCCCTTCTCCTCTCTCTCAGTTTCTTTCCCTCTCCCACTATTTATCTCTATCCCCTTGTCCCTCTATCTCTCATTGTTTCTCTCTAGGTCGCTTTCTCTTTCTCTCACTAAACCCCATTAAATAACTGGTTGTAATTTGAATTTTGGTTGTTCTTTGCCCGACAGTTTATAAAAGGAACTCGGTCTAGTTCTCACTCAAACCAATTTCGAATATAAACCCAAGTCAAAACTCTCATCACGGGTTACTAATCAAGAACAAACGCAGCAGAAAATCAAATATATTTAAACCTTTGAAAATATGCTCGGAAAACGTGTAACCCAAAATAGTTTTGCATAAAGAGAGAAACAACTTGAATTCATGTATATGAACAATTCATAGAAGATGAATTTGGACAGAGTCTTCTCTATAAATTGAACATATCAAACTTGAAAAACATGTCAAACATTCATATATGATTTCCATAAACTTGAACATAACAATAACATCAAATTAAAAGTGACAAGGTGCATACTATTTACATGTGTACAATCACAAACAAGTGAGAGTACGATCCTAACTATTCAAGGTAATACATATATAATATTAACGTTGTGATAAAATCGTAAGTTGAAAATATAATAAAAATTATATTGAGCTTACATAATGTGAGTCATCGAAGTAAACTGTGTCACTCCGGACCACCAGTACCAGCAACTGAACGAAAACAAAAAGGAATGAGATAACCCGAAGGTCAACTCAGTAGGATATCTAGACATCCTGCCCCCACCACACACATCAAGAGTTTAATATATCAATAGTTGTAAGTGTTACATATATACATAGATATCATTATGCACACAAAGCAAGGCAATATAGCAAGATAATTCTTCTAGCTTACCAAGATCAAGACTGAATACACCCTCAGTCGGGGTCACATACTATTCGGCTACGAAGAATTGTTCGGCCTTTGTTAGTGTGTAGGCAGGCGACGCCTTATCGAATGTTTGACTATTGTAGTGTACACATGGATCCACATAATACCCCGATAAGAACTTCTGTAACTCTCCCTTCGTCATCATCGCCCATAGGGCTAGCCTGTGATCTCAATACGCACCGAGTAATAAATCTCACCCAAACAGTGATACGCTTAGAATATGGCATGACTTACCCAGACGACTATAAGAGTATCATCGTGTAACAGAGTCATATACTCACGGTGATACAATTATCTCGTCTTGAGGTGCGTCCGATCTCCGGTCCGACCTGACGCTTCCTCGCAAGGTAATTCATTAACCATTCAAAGAATACCCAAACATATGCATGATCTATAATTAAATAATCTGAGTGGCTCCCAAAGCTACAAAAACAGTACCCTCCTAACAGGTCCCATCAACTAAAGGGGAAAAACGTTTTTGTGTCTCAAGGTAGGGTAAATCCTATTTAAAGCCAAGCTTTTACAAGTTTCCACTTTCAGAGATTATGTTGAAAGTAGCTTGAATATGGGTTGATATTGAACCCGGTTTACGACCCGCCAACCTGCTGGTATGCGTAGCAGAGCTCCGAGGCAGAGCTGGTGTAGCGCCCCAAATCCCAAATCTCAAGCTAAGCCCCTTGATATCGAAGATTTGAGACCTTCAAACTGGATCCACGAGCAACGCCTACCATGAGTGCACAATCAATACCTGAAAAACAAATAGCTGGGTTAAAACCCAACTGCAATAGATTTCCTCAAACCTAAGTCTCGGGTAGGCAAGCTCAATCCCCAATCAAGGAAGTATTTCATTCATATTCATTATTAGCGTTATCTAAAATTTAACGTGACAACTAACATAATACAACGAGATTTACCACACGCATGTAGAAATTAGTAATTTATGTTCTTGGTTATTAGGCTTTCAACGTCCTCGTATTCTAATCCAATATTAACTCTCGTGATAATAATCTTTCTCTTTTTCAATAGATATAAAAAGATCACACTATTCACCAAGATAGACCTTTATAGAACCCTAACTTGACAATTAAGTCGACAAAACATTATGCCAAAAGACACAATCATACAACTCTCGTCGAATGATATGACAAGTTGGTGTCCACGTTGTATGAGAGTGTGGTCCACAAGGTCATCCATTGTGTTAGCGCCGACCCCATACGCTCCATACCTCGATCACATCCGGTAGAGAGGGTCGAACCAACCACATAAACTCATACAACCCTCCATCAACTCCATCATCACACACATAATAGCATCATACAACATACATAAGTTGAATGAGAGTGTGGTCCACAAGGTCATCCATTGTGTTAGCGCCGATCCCATACGCTCCATACCTACATCACTTCCGGTAGAGAAGGTTGAACCAACCACATAAACTCATACAACCCTCCATCACATCACACACATAATAGCATCATACAACAAACATAAGTCGAATGAGAGTGTGGTCCACAAAGTCATCCATTGTGTTAGCGCCGACCCCATACGCTCCATACCTACATCACCTCTGATAGAGAGGGTCGAACCAACCACATAAACTCATACAACCCTCCATCACATCACACACACAATAGCATCATACAACAAACATAAGTCGAATGAGAGTGTGGTCCACAAGGTCATCCATTGTGTTAGCGCCGACCCCATACGCTCCATACCTACATCACCTTCGGTGGAGAGTGATGAGTACGTAAAGTACTCCATTTTTGGGCTTTATTTTATAGTCTTTACGTATTAATTTTGGTTGAATAATTAAGTTACATGGTTTTGTAGGAAACTCTCAAAAAGATAAAGAAGTAACTAATACAAGATGTTCCTAAGGATATTGAGATAGATGTATGGATTGGTAACTATAAAGAGTGAAGTTGGTGAAGAAAATGGTTTGTTTAGGGTGCAATCTGCAGTTTGGCATTTTCCAGGGGGTAATTCTGGATATTAGGGACTGAACAGGAAATAGCATCCCTCCCCCACGTGAACTGAAAACTGCCATTCTCAAATTACAAAACCGTCATTCCCAAATTCTAAACTGCCATTGAATTTATAAACCGCCTTCCCAAATTCTAAACTGCCGTTAAAAAATAAACCGCCCTTTAATTCCTTCAATTAAACCGACAATTCCAAACCAATGAAAATTTGGAAACTCCTAATTCTCAATTCCAAACCGCCTTGACTTGTCCAAGCTGGGGTTTTTTTCGCTCTAGGGTGGCCTGAACGGTTTTCTTGAGGTGGCGTAGTAGTTACTGGCGGTTCTCCGCCTCTTCCTTGGTCTTTTAGGACCTTTTTGCTTGGTCTTTAGGACCTGTATATTCCCTTCTTTCTTTCACCTTGTATTCCACTTTTCATCTAGGATTATTTCATGGATCCAGACTCTCTCTTCTTACAACAACTGGCTGATTTATCAACAAATGACCCAATATTCAAAGTTGTTCAAAGCAATGAGGAGGAAATCGAATCTACTACATACAAACAGCAATGTATGGTTAAAGTGCTTAGCTACAAACAATTCTCTACAGATCTCCTGGTTCGAAAACTTAAAGGAGTATGGAACTTACCCTTCCCATACTCATTCACTGAGGTTTCTCATAATACTTTTCTAGCAAAACTTGGTACAGCAGGAGAGGTAGATATTGTTGCTAAACGCTCTCCTTGGAACATAAAGGACGACCTGTTCCTGGTAGAGAAATGTGTCCCTGAGAAATCTCCTATCGAGTATGAATTCAACACTGCTTGGTTCTTCATACAGTTTCATGGGCTCCCCACCAAATTACGAACTGCTTCTACAATCAATGTATTGGCAAAAACAATTGGTAACTGCATCCCGGCTACAAGCGCAGAGGCGGCAAAATGGTCTGTGTATGGTAGGATTAAGGTGGAGGTTAATATCTCAGAACCACTGCCAAGAATGGTTCAACTACAACATAAAAATTCTTCAATTATGGTCAATCTTCGGTTCGAACGTATAGGAAGGTTCTGTCATTATTGTGGTTTTCTTGGTCACCTTATTACCTTTTGCCCCAGTCGTCTTAAGCTTCTAGATTTACTCCATGAGAATCTATCTAAAGAAAAACAAGAGATGATTTTAGATAGGGCAAAACCGAAGTATCCTGATGAATTCAAAGTACTACAATTCTGGGAAAGCAACATCCGAGGTAAAAGCACTAACCCCACACCCTCTGTAATTGATATTGATTTACAGGAGAAAGATGAACAGGTGGCGCCACCCATGGGGAACGACGGTGGTCCGGCCACAAAGGAACGGGAGACAGTTGCAAGCAGTTATAATCAAGTAAGTAGTGGGTCTGATTGTGTGGTGGGACAGGGGATCGCAAGCAGTTCAAACTGGGTGGGCAGCCTGGGCCGCAGTGAAAATTTCACAAGAGCCAGAAATGTTTTTACAGGCACTCCCGTGGGCTTTAATGGTACAAGTCTTAAGATAACTACACCAGCTCTTCAATTAGTGACTGAAGGCACCGATATCAACATAACAGAGGGGGAACAACCTGAGCCTAATTCCCCTAATTTGGGGTCATTGAGGAGATCGCTAAAAAGAGGCGCAAAGAACCTAGATGTTTCTTCAACCAAAATGCCAAAGAATGTTCCTGCTGATGGGGACGTTAATACTTCACGGGTCGTGGCGGCTGCTCCCAAAGAGCCGCAAGGTCCATGTTAGTCCTCTCTTGGAATTGCCGAGGATTGGGGAACTCCTCGACAATGTACACTTTAAATCAGTTCCTCCGATCGGTGAAGCCAGATGTGCTTTTCCTTTCCGAAACAAGGATTCAACAAACAAATACTCGTCTTAATTTCGACAGGTATAATCTGACCAACTCATGTGTAATATCATCTATAGGTCATAGTGGTGGAACAGCTTTATTTTGGTCTTCAGCTCTCAATCTCAATATTATTTCCTCATCGACGAACCTAATACATGGCCAAATTTCTGATTCAGATGTTACTTGGGATATTTTCTGCATATACGGGCCCCCTCATATTCGAGATAGGCCTATATTTTGGGAGAATCTCAAACTTACAATCTGTTCTTTGAGCACCCCTTATCTCTGTTTGGGAGACATGAATGCTATGTCCAAAAAAGCAGACAAATGGGGAGGCTCCCCTTCGATCCCTTTTTCGGACCAATTCAATGATTTCATTTCAGCGACGGGTCTAATTGATTTAGGCTTTAATGGACCAGCTTATACATGGTCTAATAACAGGAATCTTTCCAATCTGACGAGAGAAAGACTCGATAGGGTGTTAGCTGACTCAACCTGGTTAGACAAATATCAAAATGCAGGAGTATTTCATCTTCCAAGATACAATAGCGATCATTGTCCGATCTTATTAAAAACAACAGTTCACAGGTCAGTGGGTCCTAAATTAGATAAGTTTGAATCTTTTTGGATCAAACACAATCACTACCAGCAAACCCTACAGCAGTCTTGGGGACAGAATGATCAAAGGCTACCAGAAAAACTAAACAATGTCAAATCAGAATTATCACGTTGGAGTAACAATACCTTCGGTAAAGTGGATCGTCGGTTAAAAGTGTTAAGGGACCAATTAAAAGTCATACAGGGAGAAACCCCAAACTCGGATAATATGGTTCGTGAATCAATTAAACAAGAAGAGGTACTATTTTTGGAAGAAATGCAAAGAACAAAGTTAGAACAAAGAACCAGACAATTTTGGGCCCTCAATGGTGATAGAAACACCAAAGCATTCCATACGGCCAATACTATCAGGCGCAAGAAAAACCACATACAATACATCATCAAGTCAGATGGAGAAAAAGTGATCAATGAAATTGGGATAGCAAATCATATAGTGGAACACTTTCAGACCTTATTCACTGAAGAACCTGTTTTACCGGTTCCTAGCGAAGTGTTACAAAATTTCAAGCCTCTTTCGGATGACAGTCAGCACTCCCTATCATTGGCTCCAACAGAAGAAGAAATCAAAGAGGCAGTATTCAGTATGGCCCCCATCAAAAGCCCAGGCCCGGATGGATTCCCCCCTATCTTTTTCCAGAATGGTTGGGAGGTTACAGGTACTGAGGTCATTAACTATGTGAAACATGCATTTTATCAGGGGAGTATTGATCCAGCTATTAACCATACGAATATAGCTTTGATTCCAAAATCCGGGAACCCAACGATGGCAACTGACTTCAGACCGATCGCTTTGTGTAACACAATTTATAAGATCATCACCAAGTTAATTGCTACCCGATTAAAACCATTTCTCGAAGGAAGTATTAGTGGTAATCAAAGTGCCTTTGTCCCCCAAAGACAAATCATCGACAACCTTGTGATTGCTCATGAAAGTCTTCATTCCATGAACCTAACTAAGTCCAAAACAGGTGCATTTGCATTGAAAATAGACATGGCAAAGGCATATGACAGAGTAAATTGGAATTATCTAAAACAGATATTGGCAACTATTGGTATTCCAGACAACCTTCTTTCTCTAATTATGTCGTGTGTCTCTACTCCAACTTTTAGTATTCTCATCAATGGGAAACAATATGGGCATTTCAGTTCGTCAAGGGGACTTAGACAAGGATGTCCGTTATCCCCCTTCCTATTCATTATTTCCTCTCAAGCTCTGTCACTTCTAATTGAACAATATGAGAGAAATGCTCTCTTTGAAGGTTATAGAGTAACTAGATCGGCTCCAAGGATTTCTCACCTACTGTTTGCAGATGATCTATTGATTTTGGGGGAAGCCACAGAATTAAACTTACAAGGAGTAAAGGATATCATTCACCAATATACTGGATTCTCAGGGCAGGCGGTCAATTTCAACAAATCCTCGATGTATTTCAGTCCGTGTGTGCCAAATACTACTAAGGTTCGATTTCTCACACAACTAAATACTATTCTCATGAAGGACTCAGATAAGTACCTTGGTACTCTTCTACTTAAGCCAAAACACAGAATTCAATCACATGAATTCCTGATAGAGAAATTCAAAACAAGATTGGCAGGATGGAAGAAAAAACTTATGACCCAAGCAGGAAGAACAACACTTATAAAGGCAGCATTAAATCCTATTTGTACGTACTTCCTTAGCCTCTCCTTCATACCCCAAGGTATTATCAACAAACTTGAGAGGCTTGAACGCAACTTTTGGTGGGATCAAGAGGAGGAAGAACATAAAATGCATCTTCTCCCTTGGGATACTATTACCAAACCTAAGGAGATAGGGGGTCTAGGAGTCAGGGACTTGGCCAAAGTCAACGAATCCTTGGTGGCTAAACTAGCCTGGAGATTCCTTACGAATCCTAAAGCATTATGGGCCAGAGTCCTTCAAGCTAAATATTACAAGATGGATGACTATTGGACAGCTCAAAAAAGAAAAAACTCATCCTCAATATGGTCTTCCATGCTCGAAGTCAGGAACACAATTAAACAGAACTGCTGCTGGGAGGTCAACAATGGAGCCTCAATCCGAATCGAAACAGATCCATGGGTACCTACCATACAAGGTTACATTCCAAAAATCAGCCACTCAATGTATACAGGGAAATATTATGTTTCAGAGCTAATCATTAACAACACATGGAACAGGAGTCTCATAGAAAATTATTTTGATAAAGATTCAGCAAATGAAATACTCAAAATTTCTTTAGATTCTAATATGGAGGAAGATAAGCTACTGTGGACACCCCATCTCAAAGGGGTTTTCTCATCCAAATCTTATTACAGAGGAATTATATCAGATCAGAGAAATAGCAGAGCTCCTATCGACTTTCCATGGATAAAAATTTGGAAACACAAATCTATTGAACCAAAAGTTGCCTTATTTATATGGAAATTGGTCAGTAATGGTTTACCTGTGAAAAGCAATCTCCAAAGAGGTATCCCGAATTTAGATCCCATGTGTGTGTTCTGTTCTACAGAGGTTGAATCCACTAATCACTTGTTCAACAATTGTCCCAAGTTTCATGATCTTCTACACCTTGCATCTCAAATCGAACAACCCCCTCAACATGTAGATGCAATTGATTTTATTAAAGGGTTGATTCAAAATCAAAGTAATGAAAAGAGATCGGTTTTCTTCTATTACCTGTTATGGGGCTTCTGGAAGGGTAGAAACAACTTGATATTTCGTAATCAACAACCGAATCTCACCTTCATCACTCAACAAGCTCGCCTCAAAGCTCAGACTTTATCAGATCCGTCGGTGGAAACAGAGGTCCAATATTCTTCATGGGATCCTCCTCCACAAAATAAACTCAAGATCAACTTTGATGGAGCGTACACAAGTGAAAAGGCAGCAGTGGGAGTCATCGTGAGGAACGATAGAGGAGAAATCGTGAGAAGTATGAGGAAAATCATCATTGCTGAATCGGCGATGGAAAGTGAGGTGAGAGCTGCCTTAGCGGCGATGGAAATGGGAGAGATGCTAGGTCGTCAGCTCATTATATATGAAGGAGATTGCAAACAGATCATTCATTCCATCTTGGACGGTCGAGATCAACCCCCTTGGAGGATTAAGAGACTTATTCTAGAAGCTAGGGCAACTCTTCATAGACAAATGGATAATGAGTTGGTCTTCTGTCATAGAGAAGCTAATAGTGAAGCCCACGCAATGGCCCAACTTTATATGGCCCACTAGTGGTTGCTTTTAGTCTTTTGTTTTGCTATTTTAAGTTCGAGTATGTATTTCTCTAAGCTGCTTAGTCAGCCCATCAATGAAGTTGAAATTCCAAAAAAAAAAAATTCCAAACCGCCTTCACCAATCTATAAAAAGCCAACCAACTGAAGGGATTAGACACACCCCCACACACTAGTGAAAGAGCAAGTTTAGAGGAGCAACATTAGAGATAAATTAGCTTCTTTGGGTGCAAGAATTTGGGAGATTCAAGGGCTATATCGAAGACAAGTTTTGGAGAAAGACGATAGGAACGGGCTTCATCAACATTAATTCGGTTTTATCTTTTCCTTTCTTCTCATTTCTTTTACTTGTTTATCATTAATTGAACCATGTATTTAATATCCATGGGTTTCTAACTCTCCCACTAGGATAACGGATGAAACCCTAACATGAGTATTTAAATTTTAATCTCGTATTTATTTTATTATCTCTTTTTCATGTGCTTTAATGTTTGAATTAGCCGTACTTCGGTTAGCCTAAGAAACTAACAACTTGGTTCCTAATTGCATGATATTTTAAGTGAAGTGGGTTATGGGTTTTAGTTAATTACAAAAAAAAGGTTCTTTATTGTTTTATCTTCCGAAAATTGAAGATTGAGTTCTAACAATTTTTGAGTTATAAAAGAGAGATAATAATTTGAATTAGATATTAGATTTGAATATAATTGTTAGTGGTGAATTCCAATATCCTAGATTTACCAACTCATAGTTTTCCATTACAACTTTATTTTGTTTTCTAAATTTCAATTCTTAGTTTCTAAAATTTCCTCAAAAATCAATTATCTACTTTCCTAGTTTATTAGTTAATCTTAGGTTTAGATTTAATTCCAAACAAATCTTCGTGGGATCGACCTCGTAATTCTTGCCATATTTACATACGGTTCGTACACTTGCGAGTTTTAATTTGATCTAATTAGCCTAGTATTTAGGTTCACTAGATTTCACATCAGAGAGGGTCGAACCAACCACATAAACTCATAAAACACTCCATCACATCACACACATAATAGCATCATACAACAAACATAAGTCGAATGAGAGTGTGGTCCACAAGGTCATCCATTGTGTTAGCGCCGACCCCATACGCTCCATACCTACATCACCTTCGGTAGATAGGGTCGAACCAACCACATAAACTCATTCAACCCTCCATCACATCCATTGCATCATACACATATTAGCATCATAAAATCATAATAGCATCACACCACAAAACATTGGCTCTAATAAAGAATTACAAACAAGTTCACCAAACCATTCAAGCCAACAACAAATGACAAGTCAAAATGGATGATGCTCATGATAGATCCTCACGTGGATCACAACCTCAAACAAACAAATAACAATAATAGCTAACAAATGTAGACTCACCAATATAAGGTATCATATACCTAGGAAATACATTGCTTAAAGAATAGAAACCATGTGAATTATCTCAATCAATTCGCTCATTGGAGATTGTATCGACACCTAGTACAAAAACTATTATAACTCCTCACTCGGAACTTCAATTAACTCACCGTTTGAACCAATAGAAAGTAGACCAACAGACATTTCCAACCATATAAGATATACACTGAGATTCTATACCAATCAATACCAGATCTAATTTTAATCTAGACCAAAATACAGTAGGGACTGCTATGACACCTCGTACGAAAACTATTATAACTCCTCGCTCAGAACTCCAATTAACTAACGGTTTAAACCAATAGAAAGTCGACAAACAGACCTTTCCAACCATATAATATACACACCAATATACATTACCAATCAATGCCAGATCTAATTTTAATCTAGACCGAAATACAGTAGGGACTGCTATGACACCTCGTACGAAAACTATTATAACTCCTTGCTTGGAACTCCAGTTATCTAACCGTTTGAACCACTAGAAGTAGACAAACAGACCTTTCCAACCGTATAAGATACACACTAATATTCATTACCAATCAATGTCAGATCTAATTTTAATCTAGACCGAAATACAATAGGGACTGCTGTGACACCTCGTACGAAAACTATTATAACTCCTTGCTCGGAACTCCAATTATCTAACCGTTTGAACTAATAGAAAGTAGACAAACAGACCTTTCCAACTATATAAGATAGACACCTAGATTCGTTACCAATGAATCCAGATCTAATTTTGAAGTTAGATCAAAATATTGTCCTATATAGATATTTTTTGGAATTCAAGATAGAACTAATATCTAAATCATTCAATCATTCTTTATAGAACTTATGTGATTAACAATACTAAACCTATCATGGAATAAATTGAAAAAGTCTACAAAAGAATTAGGAGATAAAAAATCTACCTCTTTTGCCTTAGATAACATCAAGAACACAATCATGCCTCTTTCTCTCTCTAGAGAACTCCATCTCTACCTCTTTTCTTCTTTATCCATTCTTCATTCACTAAGAGTGACTTGTTGAAGATTAAGAAGATATACTAACCATAACATAAACAATACATAGATTTCTTCAACTTATTCATCAAAATCTTCTCCAAAGAATACCATATCTCTTTCTCCCTCTAAGTTTTGTTCTAGATCTACAAAAAGAGCTCTAGACCCCTTTTTATATAATTAACTCAAGCAGCCCTAGTTTTCCTTCTAACCCACTTCTATTTTATGATGCTCAAGCCCACACTAACTTACTCTTCGTATTAGGCCCAACCCCAAATTGACCTAGAGTTTTGTTATTTCTACCTAATTTGATATATATATATATAGAAAATAGGGATGTTACAGCTGGACTCCGAGACAGAGTAGGAATGCAGAGCTAGAATTATATCGGTTATTAGTGTTTGCGTATCCATGTGTATTTCGGATTTAGAAAGAAAAAGTCAGTGAGGCGGTGGGATTAGGGTTTTAGTGGTTGTATAAACTAAAACCCTAGGAGATATCAGTAGTCTAATCCTCACGAATGTCTTGTGTAACTTGTTTGCTTATCATAGTGGAAATCATTGCACCGTTGTCGCCGTGGAGTAGGTCTCACCAACCGAACAACGTAAATCTCTTGTGTTTTGTGTGATCGTTCTTTATTTCCTATTGTTTTTTATTGGATTACTTGTTTTCTATTACATTGAACCCTAATTGTCATAACAAATTGGTGTTAGAGCTAAGGTTTCTAGGTTTCTTTGATGGCGAAATACGAGATAGAGAAGTTCGATGGAAGTAATGATTTTAATTTTTGGAAGATTAAGATGTAAACCGTATTAGTTTAACAGGGTTTGTTGAAAACGTTGAATGGGAAGGCTGCACTCACTGAATCATTATCAGAAGAAGAAAAGGAAGATCTCATGGACAGCTTTTGTTGTGTTTAAGCAATGAGGTATTGCAGGAAGTAGTGACGGAAACTACAACCGATGGGATGTGGAGGAAGTTGGAGGCAAGGTATATGAAGAAATCTCTAACTAATCGTTTGTATCTAAAGAAGAAATTATTTAGTTTCAGATGTTAGAAGGGGAATCAATGAAAGACCATATTGATGAAATCAACTGAGTATTCTTGGATTTGGCTAACATAGATGTCAAATTCGAAGATGATGATAATACAGTATTATTGCTTGCATCCCTGCCACCATCATATGAAAACTTTGTTGGTTCTTTTATGTCTGGTAAAACAACTACGACATTGAAGGATGTTAAAGCCGCATTGAACTCCAAGGAGTTGAGGCGAAGGTCAATGGAAGAAAGGAGTTCAGGAGGTGGTTTGGTTGTAAGGGGAAGGTCGCAGCATATAGGCAAGGGGAAGGGTCGGTATAGGTCTAAATCAAAACCTAGGAAGTACATATGCTTTAATTGTAAGAAGGAGGGACACTTCAAGAAGAATTGTCCTGAGCTTAAAAAGAAACCAGATGAGGCAGCAGTCGTCGAAGAAGAAGATGATGGTAGTGTCTTGGCAATCATTGAAGAATGTTATGAAGCTATGATTCTGGCTATCAATGCCTGGTTCGCTGAAGATAGGTGGCTTTTGGATACTGGTTGTACATTCCATGTATGTCCTCATAGGGAATGATTTTCCACTTACACGACCATTAATGGTGGGAAGGTGGTTGGAATCAAGGAATGAAACTTCGGTTTCGGTGGAAGTTTCGGTGGGTCCAAATGTGGAAACGTTTCGTGGAAGCGTTTCGGTCTGTATGGAAGTTTTACATTTTTGCCGAAATGTTAGATTTATGATGAAATTGTACATAACAAGTCTCTTTAACCATAATTAAGCATAAAAAGATGTAATCTTCATTTTAACAATAGTTTAT
>BEHA01050171.1:78067-98655 GCA_002897215.1 Eschscholzia californica subsp. californica
GTAGAAAGAAGTTAGAAAGAAGAGATGAAAGGGGATAAAGATGATGGAAGAATATGGAAGAAAGAAGGAGATGACTATTAATGGTAGAGAAGAAAGTAGTAGTATTAGTAGAGAAGATAGAAAAAGAATGAGAAAAATGGATTAGGTTGAAGAAAGAAATAGGTAAGAAGAGGTTGAAGAAAAGAATGGGGGATTAGGGTTAGAAGATAGAAAGAGAAGTGGCTTAGAAATTAGATAAGGAAGCCATTTGAGAGGGTTGTTGAAGTCTAGGTTTTAATGGAGGAGAAAGGGATTTATTTATAGGTGGGTTTTGGTTTTGGTTGGGTTAAATGGTAAAAAAGTGGAAATATGAGGGTTACTTTTGGAATTCTAGGGATTTAAATGAGAAAAACGCCAAATTAACAAGTGACCCCGGCGGCTAGGGTTTGAAATCCGGATTGAGTGGGACACTTGTCGGCTGGAGAATGGGTGAGGCAAGCTTGGGAACAGTAGCCGTCGGATTAAAGCAGTACGCGGATCTGGATGGTTCGGGAAGGGACGCGTGGCTGGGAGCACGGCAGCTAAGCTGCTACGGGTAACACGGGATTAGAACAAGGACGGGACTTACGGAAGCCGTTAGATCTGGGACACGCGGAAGGGAGCGGCTAAGATTAAAACGTTGCTTCCGGGTGCACGGAGTTAAGTTGCAACGGGCTACACAGAAGCATCAATTGAGAAGGACGCTCAACAACCGTCGATCTGGGACACGCGGAAGCGGACGGATAAGATTAAAACGTGGGATATGATGCACGGAATTAAGTTGCAAACGGGTGTACTGGATCACGCTTGAAAGCTCCTTTTCGCTGCTCAGCGCAAACACGGGAATCTCGTATACCGGCTTCCTTCCTTCGCCACGTGTCTGTGGGTGTACCGCGCGCCAAATTTGTGCCCGACACTGTCCCGCTAGTCAACCTGATTTGACTCCATCTTTGACTTTGCCTAGTTCGCTCATCCGGACTCCGATTTAACTTCCGTTTTCTCCTACGGACTCGTCTCGACCTCTACTTTTCAACCACGCACTGACCTTATCCAAATTACCAGAATGTCCTTGACCTCAAATGACTAAAATACCCTTTATGCATATTTGTCTCGTTTTTAACCATTTTCACACCTAATTCCACAAAACACACCTAATCAAGAAAACCAACCATTTTATTATAATAAAGACTCGAAACCGACTAACTTGGCTAAATTAAACGACTTAGATGGGGCATTTTCATGACCCATCAAATTCCAATATGAAAACCACCTTGTTTCGTTTCATAACCACCTGAAATAATTGAACAAGGTGTCGACTATCTTCAACCCGTAGAAGAAACTCGTAGAAGCATAACCAAGTGCGATTAAGATATCGATCTGGAAACATGTAGCGTTGATATGATACTCAAAAACTACCTTCCCACGTTCATCTTCGTGAATTTTATAAACCCAAACTCGATAATCACGTGGAAATTTAGTTACATTCCGAGCCCACATAGTTCCAAAATTTATATGTTTGACATAAGCTCTGCTAGAAGGTATTGTAGCAAAATTACCTATCGCATGAATATTTATAAGAAATTCCTTATCGAACACATTAGAGACGTGAAGGATCAGTCCCATCAATTTGAACACTTCAATAGAATTTGGTTTATCAATACCATGAATCCTCCCCAATACCAGAGTCATTGGCTTTCTTGTATCTATAAGATATAATTGACACATACTAGCAACACAAAAACTAAACCCATCATAATTAAGCCCAAAAGTTTTTATCTTCTCACCAAGAACAATATGTGGTTGTAGATCTTGTATCATAACAAAAGATGGTTGCTGAAGATAACCTCTATTTGATGGATTACCCATTAACGTAACCCATAAATTTGATCCTTGAAAGATATTTCCAAAAGGAGAAACGCAAGAAGCCGAAGTTCGAGTTTGTGAAACTGTGAAGGCTCCTGGATCCCAAACAAGGTAAAGAATTTCTTCGTCGAGAGAAAAATCATAGTCTTCACTGAGCAAAGGAATGCCTTCTTTAGACAATGATCCAGAATAGAAACTGTACGACTGATTCAAGGGTGTTGTGACCGACCTTCTGTTATGAATATAGTGAGTACGTTTTTCTTCATGGTAGTTATAAATTAGCCTCAAATTTCCTTGCCCAACTTCTATGGTGTCATATTCACTTCCCTTGGAAGTATACATGGTGGAACTGGCAAAAAAATTAAGCCAATACTTTGGAGCATCTTTCTAGGATTTACCCAAGTATGCCTTAGCATAAGAATTTCCTAAGGGCAAAGAAACGTTGACTAAGGGTAATATTTTGGACTTGATTACGTTGTCGCTTGAATCCCGAAAAGTAACTAAGCCACTGATAACTTTTTCTTCCACCAAATTCGAAAGAATTTTGTTATGTTCAAAGTGAACGCCTTTATTGGTATCATCTTCTTCTATTATTTCTTTGTAGTTGGAATCATCTTTTTCCCAATCTCCCTCTTCAACTTCTTCATGATCAACTTCTTCTACTTCTCTGTATTCTTCTTTTTCTTCTTCATGATTGAAAGATAAAATCGACGAGGAATATGGTTGACGTATTAATGTTCTGAGGTCGTCACACATATCTTGAATCTTAGCTAAATCGGATAGTAGTGATTGAACCGTTTCGGCAGACGTCGTTTGTGGTGGCGGTGGTGGTGTATAAGAAGATGGAGGTGATGGTGAAAATGGTGGTGAGTACGGTAGTGGTGTATACGAGGACGGAGGTGTTGTATAAGAGTAATATGGATGTGAAGTTGTATAAGACAATGGTGGAGGTGGTGACGGTGATGATGAATACGGTGATGATGAATACGGTGGTGAATTCGGTGGTGGTGAATGATTAGAGTACGGAGGTGGAGTATAAGAGTAAGGTGGCGCTGTATAAGAGTACGGAGGTGGTGGTGATGGTGGTGGTTCGGTGTTTGTCGGATAATAATAGGATAAAGGTTGCGATGAGTTTTCTCGTACGGTTTCTCCCGGATTCCAATGATAATCATACGAATTCTTATTCTCATACACACATGATGCACATGAACATCGATTCGTTATCCCTTGATGAGTATAATCTGATTGAATATAATCATCTTGACGAGTAGAATACGATTGATACGAATTTAACAGGTCTGGAAAAAAATTTCCAGAATCATTATCCAAAAACTTTGGTGGCTCTGATACCACATGATGTAGACGCAGCGGAAATATAAAAACGATAAATAAAGTAAACGAAGAACGGTAAAATAGCTTAATAAACTTAACAAACTATAAACTTTGATTTGGTTTTCTCTTCAATATGTCATAAACAAAGACTGGACTCCCTTTTATAGATTACTAGACTTTCCTAGATAGACACAAACTGGACTTTCCTAAATAATAGAAACACTAAAAATAATGAAACTTCCTAAACCTAGATTCATTATGAATCATACTTAAATTAGGACTCTTATTAAACTGCTAATATTTGACCGACTAGGACATGTTCGTGTGGGCTTGTGGGGTCGTTTGGGATGCGCCTGCATCATATCCTGTACAAGTCGCCCTTGAATGAAAGCCGATTGGTTTTCGCTAACAAGGGAGGCTGCATACCTCTTTAATCTGCATACCATCTGGACCAGGACACACCTTGCTTCCTTCGTGGTGTAGAAGGAGAAATCTGGGACCTTCAATCTTCAATTAGGTAAGATTATAAATTCTTAGTTTTTCTTTGAATCATCTCTGTAAAGAAAGCTTATGTGATTTATATCTTCATAATACTAGGAAGCACTTGTGTGATTTATGTTTATGGAAGATTTATAGTGATTTGGGTTGCCCTAATTTCTATTGTGAATCTGCCTAAGTTCGGGATCGAACCGGTCCAAAACTATACGGACTATCCAATCCAAAACTATTCGGACTATCCAATCCGAAACGATTCGGACTACCCAATCTGAACACTATCGGACTTTGCAATCAGAACTTCGGTGAACTATCCCATCCGAACAGTCCGAACAAGCAATATAATATTCTTTCCCTTATTTGTTTTTCTTAGTTGTGTTTATTCTCCACACATTAGGTTATTCCTTTATTTCCATGGCTGAGAATGTTCATTATACCAGTTGCGAGAGTGCTTGTAACGTTTATAGTCGAATGGGGGTTAATACTTCAGTTCTGGGAAGAGACAGAGAGAAGGGATCAGTAGTGTTGAACCTAGGCAGCATACGCAATAGAAGGAACCTAGATCAGACCCTTATCTTGGAAGTCCGTCAGATCGCTCTTTGCTTCGAGGGTTCCAAAAACACATTGCGTTCCTAATAAACTGGTAAGTTTAGTCTTGACATTTAATAAAGAATTTAGTTTTTTTTTTTTTGTTAATGTTTTTTTTTCTAGGGAGAGACTGCCTTCGAAATTACACAATCATGCTTCCGCTATTCTCACCGGATCTCTATCCAACGAGACAATGTATGAAATGAAGAAATCGCAAGTGTAGTTTTTAGAAACGGGAGTGCGACGAAGGTCAGGCAACCGTGCAGAAGACGGGACTGATTCACATTACCAAGTATTTGTACAAAAGTTGGACCGGATCATACTTTCAGGATTTGTGGAGTGGTGATACGAAGACACCAAGTAATGACTAACACAAAAGTTTAACATGGTATTTTGCTATTAATATACTCATAGTTGTTTCTACATAAAGATTTTTCCCAAGTACTGCAATTCCGTACCAAAACTAACATATACATGCAAGTGTTGTGGACATATCTATTATATAAAACAGAAGGGAAAACGATGACTGGGACAAACATCCCTTTTTAATAAAGGATATTGTCTAGAAACCCTTCAAAATTTAAAATATAGTCCTTCGTAGAAATAAAGTTACCTATTTAACAAACAATAATCGTTTCCTTCTTAGAAATTAAAATAACTAATTTAAGTAATAAAGAAACAAAATAAATTTCAAGGGTTAAAAAAAAGAATTGAAATCTCTCTCTCTCTCAATAGAATAATAACTAATTTAAAAGAAAAGAAACAACAAAGTAATACAAAAAAAATAATAACTAATAAAAATCTCTCTCTCTCAATAAAATATAACAATAAATTTCGTAACAATAAAATATAACAATAATAAAAATCTCTCTCTCAATTAAATAATCTATTATATAAAACAGAAGGGAAAACGATGACTGGGACAAACATCCTTTTTTAATAAAGGATATTGTCTAGAAGCCCTTCTCAAAATTTAAAATATAGTCCTCCGTAGAAATAAAGTTACCTATTTTTAAAAAATAATCATTTCTTTCTTAGAAATAAAATAACTAATTTAAGAAAAAAAATTTCAAGCGTTAAAAAAAAAATTAAAATCTCTCTCTCTCTCAATAAAATAATAACTAATAAAAATCTCTCTCTCTCAATTGATTGATACAAGTGTCCGTTCCCTAGGGCACGAGATATACCCTAGTCTATTATATAAAACAGAAGGGAAAACGATAACTGGGACAAACACTCTTATTTAATTATGCATATTGTCTAGAAGCCCTTCTCAAAATTTAAAATATAGTCCTTCGTAGAAATAAAGTTACCTATTTAAAAAACAATAATCTTCCTTCTTAGAAATAAAATAACTAATTTAAGAAAAAAAGAAACAAAATATATTTCAAAGGTTAAAAGAAGAAATTTAAATCTCTCTCTCTCTCTCAATAGAATAATAACTAATTTAAGAGAAAAGAAACAAAAAAATAATAACTCATAAAAATCTCTCTCTCTCTCTCTCAGTAAAATATTTATATAATAAAACAGAAGGGAAAACGATGACTGGGACAAACACCTTTTGTTAATAAAGGATATTGTCTAGAAGTCCTTCTTAAAATTTAAAATACAGTCCTTCGTAGAGATAAAGTTACCTATTTAAAAAATAGTAACCAATCCTTCTTTGAAACAAAATATATTTCAAGGGTTAAAGAAAGATATTTAAATCTCTCTCTTTCTCAACAGAATAATAACTAATTTAAGAGAAAAGAAACAAAAAAATAATAACTCATAAAAATCTCTCTCTCTCTCTCAGTAAAATATTTATATAATAAAACAGAAGGGAAAACGATGACTCGGACAAACACCTTTTTTAATAAAGGATATTGTCTAGAAGTCCTTCTTAAAATTTAAAATATAGTCCTTCGTAGAGATAAAGTTACCTATTTAAAAAATAATAACCAATCCTTCTTAGAAATAAAATAACTAATTTAAGAAAAAAAACAAAATGAATTTCAAGAGTTAAAAAAAGAAATTAAAATATCTCTTTCAATAAAATAATAATTAATCTAAGGAAAAGGAAACAAAAAAAATATTACAAAAAAAAGGGTATCCGGAATATAACAGTAATCGTTTCCTTTTTAGAAATAACATAACTAATTTAAGAAAAAAAACAAAATAAATTTCAAGGGATAAAAAAAATTGAAGTCTCTCTTTCTCTTTCAATAAAATAATAACTAATTTAAGAGAAAATAAACAAAAAAATAATACGAAAAAATAATAACCAATAAAAATCTCTCTCAAATAAAATATAACAATAAATTTCTTAACATTTGATTGATACAAGTATCCGTGCCCTAGGGCACGGGATATACCCTGATATACCCAAGAGAGATGAGACAACAAATAAAAGAAGTAAAAGAAACAAATAAATTTCAAGAGTTAAAAAAGGAAATAAAATATTTCTCTTTTAATAAAATAATAACTAATTTTAAGAGAAAAGAAACAAAAAAAATAATAACTAATAAAAAATCTCTCTCTCGATAAAATATAACAATAAATTTCGTAACATTTGATTGATACAAGTGTCCGTGCTCTAGGGCACGGGATATACCCTAGTAATATAATAAAACAGAAGGGGAAACGATGACTGGGACAAACATCATTTTTTAATAAAAGATATTGTCTAGAAGCCCTTCTCAAAATTTAAAATATAGTCCTTCGTAGAAATAAAGTTACTTATCTAAAAAACAATAATCTTTTCCTTCTTAGAAATAAAATAACTAATTTAAGAAAAAAAAGAAACAAAATAAATTTCAAGGGTTAAAAAAAGAAATTAAAATATCTCTCTCTCAATAAAATAATAACTAATTTAAGAGAAAAAAACAAAAAAAAAAAACAACTAATAAAAATCTCTCTCCTTCTCAATAAAATATAACAAAAAATTTCGTTACATTTGATTGATATACAAGTGTCCGTGCCCTAGGGCACGGGATACCCTAGTATAATAAATTTAATAACTTTAAGTTGCGTTTCCGTAAAAATTACGGCATGTGATAAGATAGTATAAGTGCTTTTGGCACCTAAATCACACGTGAAGTTGTAAGGACCCTCCTTTTGCTAGGCGCCAAAAGCGCTAATCGATAGCCCCTATAGGACAAGCTATATTTTTTTAATTTTGGAGTACGTGCACTATCGCCGGAGCTATCAGTTGTTTGACAACTCATAAGTCTTAAATCACATAATTGATATACTTAAATCATCTGATTCTCTTTCCAAGTTGGATGTTATCTTGTAACTCAATTGGATATAGATTCCATTATCAAACATAGTTTCAATACTGATTATGTGATTATAAACTGCAATTCCTAGAAATGTATTCCTATAATAACCTTGTCAACCGATAAAGGCATAAGTAAGAGCATCTCCAATGCAAAACTCACAAAAATCTCTATCATACTATGTGTCAAGTTCCAATTGAGATTCTCACTCTTAGGTGGCCTTAATAGAGATCCTCAATTTTTTTTTGTCTCCAATGCAAAACTCTGAACAGATCTTATTTACTTATGTGGCATAGTTATTTTTGTAAGATTTAGAAAATATAGAAGACTCGATTTCTATAAGTTGAAAATCAAATATTGATGAGTTGGACAATTAAAGATATCTCAAGAGGACACTCTAGAAATAGAGTGTCCTCTTGAGATATCTCTATTCCATCCTCGACACGTCATCTTAGAGATCCAAATAGAGTGTCGCATTGGAGAGGAGTTTTAAGAAAAAAAACTCTAAAAATCCTAAGTGGCACTCAGAGTTTCTAAGATTGAGTGTTGCATTGGAGATGCTCTAATAGGCCGCACCAAATGTTTAGTTTAGATCTAAGGTGCTAACCATAAATAATAACAAAATAGTTTAGTTTAGTTGTTTGGCAAATCCAACCTTATTTTGTTTAGGGCTTAAAGTAGTTCTTATGTCAACTGTCCCAAACACCAAGCAAGACCCATGAATTTAATAAGGAAGGAAGGAGCCAACTTCTCTCCCTCTTTCCATGTTGGTTGGCATCATTGACTTCACAGAACCTTTCTCACTCTTCATATATAAAGACCCATTAGCAATTGCCACAATATTCTTATGAAAACCTTTTGTTAGTGTTGATAAAACCAAACCATGGTGCAATCACCTAGTAATAAAGTTATCTTTGAAGATTTATGTCCTTTAATGGTGGAAAGAGTAGGTGCTGAAGGATTTATCGAAGAGCTTTGTCATGGGTTCAAATTATTGATAGATGAAGAAAAGGGTTTGATCACATTTGAGAGCTTGAAGCGAAACTAGGCTCTTTTATTATTAGGAGGAGGGAGTGAAAAATTATTGGAAGATGATGAAGTGAAATGGATGTTAAGAGAAGAAGATATGGATGGAGATGGAGCTTTGGATCAGACGGAGTTTTGCATTCTCATGTTTAGATAAAGTCCTGGTTTGATAAATGGTTAAAGATTATATATTAGTGCAATGACCTAAATATATACAAGGAAATCGAGCCGAAATTTTTATTGGTCTTGGTTACAAACATGTCAATATTTCCATATAAAATAACTCATAAAATGAAATCACTTTTATTTCCCAAAGTGAGCCTAGACTTAAAACTTTTTTGTATGACAATGTTACTAATTCCATTAATGAATGAAAGAGATGTGAAATTTGAGTCAAAATACCAAGTATAGATGTTGTTGGGGTCCCCCCTTATATGAAAAGGATTCTTAGTTGGAATAGGATTTCCCTTATTCCTTATTTGGCGGAAAAAATAGAAACTTCTATTTTTTTCAAGCCTAAAAAGGAATTCCTTTTTCTATTGGTAAGCCTCCTTATTTGTCATTATAAATAGGGAATAAAAGGGATGGAATTATTGATACTTTCAGGTTAGAGAGTATCATACTTTCAGTTCAGAAAGTATCCTCCCAGTTGGGAGCTCCCAATTGGGAGAGTTACTAGAGAATCCTCTCAGATATATCTTCTCAAGTTAGAGAGAGAGATAAGAGAGATGAGGCTTTGCAGAACAAAGAGAGGTCAGAGAAAGAGGTTTCTGAAGTGGTTCTTTCAAGAGAGATTGAAAGAGAAGAATATTGGTTTGAAGAAAAGAAGATTATTAATCTTGTGAAGCAATTTAGTTTGTGGTTATCTTCTTCAACCTTTAGTAATCTAGGATTTGTTCAAATCCTAAGGAGTAAGAGGTTTCTATTCTTTGTTTCTTTGTTCAGTTTATCCACCACAGTTTTGGTGAAGAGTCGGTTAATCCTCTATTTGTTTAGGGAAGGATTGGTTAATCCCCTATTGTGTTTAGGGAAGAATTGGTTAATCCTCTATTTATTTAGGGAAGAGTTGTTATCCAAGAGTGTTTTTCCACACATCTTGAAGAATTGGTTAATCCTCTATTAGTTTAGGGAAGAATGAATATCCAAGAGTGTTTCCACACATCTTGAACAATTTGTTTATCCACCATAGGTTTGGTGAAGAATTGTGTAACCCATTATTTAATCATAGTGGAAGATTTCTGGACTAGGTCCTGTGGTTTTTTACCTTCTATCTTGGAGGAGTTTTTTACCACGTTAAATAATCTTTGTGTCTCTACTTTTACATTCACATCTTTTATCTTCATATTCTTGGACTAGTTAATTAGGTTATATTTCCTAACAAGTGGTATCAGAGCAAGACTAGATTTATCGTTCAGAAATATGGAAGGAAAACAGTAGTGTACTTTACACATGATTCAAGTGAATTCGTGAATAATAGATGATTACAGATGGAATGTGAGATATCAGTGGACTCAAGACGTTATTGAAGAAAAAAAAGGTGTTGAAGATAAAGAAAATCCATATAGAATACAATCAAGGGCGGAACTATTAAGAGGCTAAACCGGGCAACTGCCCGGTGGCAATTTCTGTAAATTTCAACAAAAGTAGAGGTAGTTGAGTATTTTCATGTCCTGTCCCAATTTTTAGGGGTTAGACTTTCGGGAGTTGATTTAAGATATTAGAGAATAGCGAAATAGGGATAGACGGAGGTGAAACTAGTGGGAAATCTCCATTGTTAATGCTCCAGTTTTTCAAGAATTAATCTTTGTTATTCAACAATTATTGAATAATAGTGTTTTGGTTGAAAATATAACCTAGGTCTTTACATATCTGAACCATATTTTGAAGGTTTTATGGATTTTATTTTATTTTTAGGGTTTGCTCCACTACATATAATCTTGGGTGGTTGATTTCAATTTCAAATTCGAAATCAAAATATGGTTCAAGTTAGGATTTCAATTTCAAAATCAGATATTAATTATCACTTCATCTTATCTATTTTTTAATGTTGATTTATTTGTATAGTTTGCTATATTCAAATTTGAAGAGTTATTAAGGTTTCATGCTCAAAATCGAATCACTTACAAAGCTGATACTACTAAATCTTATATAAATTTGAGTGTTCTTTATCTTTTTTAGTCTTTGGTATAAAGAATTGAGTTTAGGTATCCAAATTGATATAGTGATTTGGTTAATCTACATGTGCACATGAAGTGTTTGATGATATGTCCACTAGATACCTATCAAGTCTAGCGAAATTTTTTCACTTCACTGTTCACAATTTTGAGTATGTTTGTATTTTTTTTGTTGAAAGAGTATGTTCGTATCTAGATTTCAGTTTTGAAACTCCTCCACATAATTGCTCTTGATATGTAGATATACTAGGTATAACCCGTGCCCAAAGGGCACGGACAATTTCGTCAAACACTATGATATTTTATGGGATATAAGAAATCGCAATGATACAATGATTCAAATGAAAATTAATCCATACCATAAAACTCCATCATCTAAAACGTAAATATAAAACAACATTTAACCAAATAGCAGAATGATTCTAAATATCCATTGGTAGAGGAGACCATAAAAGCTACACTCCATAGAGATTCGACAAAAAACATCGAGCAAAACTTCAATGTTGACATGAAAATGAGACAATAAAACAAACTTTCAGCCGACTTCGTCAAACACTACTAATAATTCGTAGACCTGCCAAACACAGCATCAAAAAAAGGAGATGAACATGTTATGGTGCAGATTTTATTGAGTCCCATTGAGTAAGAAAATGATAAAATAAAAACAAAAAAAAAACCAGTCAACACTCAACACAATTAAAAAGAACCCATCATTTTCGAGCAACAATGAAGTTTAGTTATAAGATTTTAGATTAAAATAAGTTGTTGAAGCAAGAATCACATAAGAACCACATAATTTCTTGGAACCAGATTGACTCACTATTAAATACAAACTATAAAATCAGCCCCAAAAATTATTTGCAACAAAAAGAAATTTGGAACAAAAAGAGGCCTTAAGCAAATACCTAGCACTTATGCACAAAGTGATCCACAAATAAAACAATGATAAAATTAGCTACAAATCCAGAGTTCACACTGCTGAATCTACGATCCCAAAAACTAAAATGAAGAGTTATATACTGCTAATGAACCAATTCAAACATTGGCAACAGTGAAGTAATCAAAACATTTCACCTACTTCGTTTTCATTAGGACTTGCAGTGACTTTTGTGCTTTTGTGGTGAACTCATCACAAAACCAACACGGGATGTGTATCTCTAACAATGTAGGCAACTTTTTTTCGTATAATATTTCACAACTCCGAATTTCCATCATTTGAACCAAATAAAAATTCATCATTGCTAATAAAATATTTTTTCCATTAAACGTACCTGAGAACTTCATCTTCAATCCTGAGTAGTCTAACAAACATCATCAACAACAAATGGAACAAAATTAGAGGATGTTCGTCTATCATCGAATCAAGCAGATTGTACGAAATACAATAATGACACCTGAATATATGAGCAGAATGGTGTAACCTCTGGAGCTAGAGAAATGGTGATCAGACCTGCCAGGAAGATTCGAGTTCAGAACTCCACTCATTAGAAAACAGATTCATCTTGTTCTGCTTAAGGTCTCTGACAGCTTGAATACCAACTCCATTTCTCAAAATTTGATCAAATACTACTTGATCAGACTAAGCAGAAGATAAAATCAATAAGAGATGACACTAAAATCACTTCATCAACATACAACTTAATAACAGAAACAACAATGAATTAAGTTCGTCGTCTCTAAGCACAAGAAAATAGAAATCAAAATGGTTCATGGAAACAAACCTAGGGAACGCAAAACTTTCGAAATATCACATGTATAAAACAAAAAGTTTATAATTCCATATAAAACAATATCTTAGATGAAAAATATTCAGTGGATGATCTAAAAAGGTTAATATTCTTATGTGAACCTGGTTTCACAAACTGAAGCCCCTTCCTTAAAGTCATTTCTTCTTCATTAGCATCTGCAAAATCAAGAGGACCACATTTGTAACCAATGAGAGGATAAATATATATCATCTAATATCCCATCCATTGCCCGTTAACTTGCATCCAATTGTATTTTTAACCTTAGCCGGTACTGAAATATCTATGCAAATAGTATTTGTAAGTGGAAAGAGATATAAACTCGGTTACACAAGGACTCTAAATAGGTAAAACCCCAATAATAATCAATCCTAGGAAACAAAAAAAATTCAGTCCCAAAAGAAAAATAAAATAAAAAGCAATAGCGTACAAATGCTACATAATACGAAGAAGAAAAATGACAGGAAGAAGAAGAAACTTACTAAAAATTTCAAAGGAGAGCCCGAAATAGAGTTGGATGTAATTGTAGGTGAATACCCAGAGATACCTAATTGATCCATTCTCGTTAACGGAGTAACCGCGCCGCCAAGAGACTGAATCAAAATAGCTTAAGAGAAGAAATTAGAAGCTACAGTTTCAGGGAAATAGCTAAAATACACCTCAACATTAACCATATGATTCCTGTGATAGTAATATTGACAACACAACTTTAGGAAAATTTGAAGAAACATGATAATGTAATGAGTTCATTTAGGAAATTCATCGAACACGTAGTGTGTGTCAATGATAAACATTGCAGGTCCCAGTTTATCACAATTGAAAAGAGAGCAAAGAAGAAAAATCTAAATCATAGTCAGAGTGATATCAAAGTTATCAGGACAAAATTTAAAGAGAATGAAACAATAAAACATTTTCATAAATGATAATTAGAGAGATAGAAAGGTCTTACCATAATCCATGAACATAGAATGAATCTGTACTTAAACAGGAAAAATATTATGTTCCTGTAAAGATTGAAACAATAAACCATGATATTAGATTAGAGAGAAAAAGAATGAAATTGAAGTAATATTAGAAAAGAGAGAATGAAATTGAAGTAATATTAGAAAAGAATGAAAAATATTATGTTCCTGTAAAGATTGAAACAATAAACCATGATATTAGATTAGAGAGAAAAAGAATGAAATTGAAGTAATATTAGAAAAGAGAGGAAAAGAGAGATAGAGAGAAACGGGGAAGACACCGATCAGGTGAAACATGGAATTAGGATTCTGGAGGTGCGTTTTTGTTTGATTAGGGAAGATGGTAAGTTTTTTTTTTGGTGAAGGGGGAAGATGGTAAGTTAGCAACGGAAGGAAATTTATGAAGAAATTGATATTCGACAAAAGGAAATGGTAACGGGCCAAGGGATGCAAAGCGCCAAGGAGCTCAACGATGTAGATGATAATCTTTGACGGTCCAAATTTAACCAGTTTATTTACCTTCTCTCATTAAGTGGGTGAATAAATTTGTATTATTTAGGGAGGGTAATGTATCAAAGGGTGGGGATTGTATCAAAATCCGAACGGACGACCGGATTTGTCTTTTTGTTTGTCCTAGTCAGCAAAAAACGCAAAAAACTTTGTGTTTTATTATATAGATATTGATTTTTATAGTTATTTTTTAGGCAAAATTTTTGCTAACTTGGGTCAGCCCCCCTAGGATTGAAATCCTGGTTCCGCCCCTGAATACAATACTTCAGATATGATGACAAAACCATTGTCCAAAGGAAAGCATGAGCTATGTAGTAGTACTAGGTATAGCCCGTGCCTACGGCACGGTAAAAATAAAATTTCAAACATAAATGTAACTTCTAGACACTCGAAGAAATGCATACATTTTTTATGATGATTTTTATCATCCATTCAATAATATCAAAATGAAGAAAAATCTTAATGAAACACAAACATGATTATGAGAATTTCATATTTAAGATTGTAAATTAGGGATAACTGTACCATTAAGGCCCAAAACGGATGAACTTATTGTACATTAGTTGATGAGATTACACCAACCGGAGCTAAACCTTAACAAAGCTTTGATATAGTGATTGCCAAAATCAAAAGTCTCATTTTCTTTCAATCCATGTAACCCGATGGAACATAACCGACCTTCTTTAGACGAACATTGGATGATTCCTGATCAAATTTGATATGTCAATACCCCACCTCCTAATTACCATGAACTATTATTTTCCTTCACATAACTTTGTTCTTAGTAAGAACGAAGTAATTCAGTGATCTTTTGATTCAAAGTCTTCTGCCCCACGCATTCGCTTTTTCAACAATCCTTCTTCCATTGTCTCCTTGAATCGTTAACAACCTTTGCATCACAACTGGTAGGTTCAGTTTTCCCACTTTACTAATATCAGATTCTTCTTTATTCAATTAGTAAGCGTCAAGCATTATCATGATCCACTTGTACAAATCTTTCCGACTTATGCATCACGACGACCCAAACCAGAAGGTGAAAAAAAAATATTGAGATTCTTTTATTGCAGTTTCGTCACCAAGAGAAGAGCAGTAGCTTTATCTCTTTTTGCAAAACGCTCTCAAGACAACTCTTTGTAAATGAAAACCACGAATCACAACAATATGTCTTTTACCTGCAAAACCGAGAATAAACATTAGAGAGCTTTAACATATGTTTGTATCTGAAATAATTTCAAAAGCTTCGAGGCTATACATTCTTAGTTGTTAGGTCAGATTTCCCTTGATCTTTTATTCTTTATAGTTGTAGACTCTTGAGGTGCAACCCAAACACTGAAGATAGATTTCTTTTGTCTTCCATTCTTTGATCTTTTCATAATGTGTTTGAAACAATGGTCTTCGGATTTGAGGGAAGTTGAATAGGAAAAACCTTCAGAAACACAAGAATTCACCCATTGGAGTTAATATACTAATTCCTTTACACCCATAATTTTTGTCAAAAAAATTAAAATAAGACACAAGACCCTAGCAAAAGGGGCTTTGGCTATCTATCTGTCTCTCTTGGTCAATTTGAGATTGTTTCCGAACTTTGTCTATTTTTATAGATACAAAGCAGATCGAGTACGTTTATAGCTATCTACTCTTTGAGTGCTTAATTTGTATTAAGTATTGTAGTTTTCGTCCATAAACCTAAATTAAACCCTCCAATAAGAGGTTTTGGGTTTGACCGTGCTTGCGGACAAGTAACCATTTTCTTGACATACAACCATTTTCCACAATTCTAATGAATGACCATTTTGTTAGATGAACAACCATTTTCAATATTATGATAGCTACTTCAATGATCGATTTGCGACTCCACTGAAATAAAATCGCGGTTCAAGTGTTCAACCACTACCTCTACTTTGTCTTACTTTCACAATATTGGTATCTCTAAGAATTATTATCTAAACGTGAGATTACTAAATGATGTTTCATACTAATAAGAGTGAAAATTTGTGCTTCTTAAAGCAATATAGCACAACACGCTATAACTGTGTTACTCTGGAAATCAAAATCAAAACTAACCTTTCCTTCAAAAAAACATGGCTGCAATATCTTGTGAGTTCACTTCAGGGACAATATAACAACAATCTATACACAAATTCATGGTAAGTGTATTGTACGACTGACTACCCATCCTACGAAAAAGGGTACCTGAACCTGCACAAACTTGTGAAAATTACGTAAGAAACCACAACGATAGATAACTTTGTTGGGAAGATAAATCTGCAAAAATATGCTTAAATCTATGTTTCAGCATACATAACAATAAACAACAAATGACTAATTTACAACTCAAGAAAGAAATCTTACTAATTACTAAGAAATAGAGAAGAAAAATATAGAACGTCGAAAAAGTGCCTACGTTGTTGGAGAGAAATAGGTCAATGAATTTTATGCCTCAAGGGCTAAGAGAATTTTCTGGAATTAAATGGAAAAATTTGTCATGAAGTGAGCTGAGGATAAGAACCTTCGGGAAGCGGCTTAAGGAGAAAAATTGATGCATTTTTCAAGGAAAATAATGCAAGCAAGAACTCAGTAGTACATGAAAAAATAGAATATTTCACATTCCACATCATAGTTCTTTCAACCTGCACACCACCTGCACAATAGAAATGGGCAGTGAGCGATTTAAGCACAATCATAAATTATTTTCAATATCAAATTCTTTTCATGAATATGTCTGATCACAATTCTCGAAACAACAAAAAATCGCCAACCATAAGTCCAATGCTAATATACTCTGCATTGATGTTTTTGTTGTTGTTCATAGTAATTCTCCGATTGTCCTCATTTAACCAAATTATGTTGAACCAAATTGGGAAAGAAAACTTCGGTTACCATGAATCAATTATACTGTCATGGGTATTGAAGCTCTCACTCGCTCATATCGTCAAGCAGATCCTCATAAAATCCTATACGAATGATTAAGAAACAAAAATGATTTTTTCAACATGAAAAAACGCAATTTAGCTATCAAATTCTCACTCAAATAGATCCCATCACAAGTTCTAATTTTTCTCATTGACTCAAAAGGATCGAAATAATAATTACATAGAAAGAACGAAAATAAAATGGAAGAGAGATTCATTTTTCATTGCATTATAATGTAGGTTTTCATTACTGGATAACCTTAGGACTTCTATCATCATATAAGTAAAGGAACAAAGAATTCTTTTGTTATCTGCAAGAGGAATTGGAGGTTATTTATTTTTTACCTATTTGAAGAATTACATTTTCTTTTGCGCGCATCATAAAATGCATTTATTTCTTCCACATTGTCCTAAGTGTGATGGATTATGGGCAATTACTCGTTTATCCAAGTCAAGTGCCTGCAAAGATGACCAGATCAGAAATGTTTACAAACATAAAATGGGTTTCTCAAAGAAGAAAATCACATAAAAGTTGAGGTAGTATATGTTTCTTCTCTCAACGCGATAGTTGAGGTAATGTATGTTTTTTTCTCTCAACCCGATATAAAATTTGACTTGAAGTTTAAAATAACTCATGAAGGAGGGCCGATAGGTATTTTATTAAATCAGAAAAGAACCTTAGATAACAATTAACAATTTCACTCAAAATAGGGTATACAAAATATAATCTAATGTTTCTGATACAAAATTTTGTATCCCTACTTTTCGGAAACAGTGAATCCTATTTATTAGTTAGATCATGATATAAGAGAGAGTGACACTTGAGTTTAGTTTGATCAGTAATGAAGTAGAGCCTAATGAACTTACCCGTTCTTTTCCTTTCAAAGATTTACCTCCTAATTGTTCCATCAAGAACGACATCACGAAAACTTCATAGAGAACACTGTTTCTCATTGAAAATAAATATTGAATCTTGTGTATCATAATATATCACTTTCCATTTGGGCTCTTCTCAATTGGGTAGCACTGCTTGGGTAGCAATGGTGATAATATTTGAATATATGAAAATGAAAAAAACCAAAAAATTCTATCAATAAAAATGTTCGCCTCGCATACATGAAATTAAATTGGAACAAATCCACAATGGGTCAGAACTTCAAAAATAATTACTAAATGAGATGAAAGTAGATTTGGTAACCTGTTAGGGGAATACAATCAGATGCGCGACTAACGTGAGTTCTCTTCTGTGCAACATGAAATGGAAATCGATTGACCCAGGATGCTTTCGGTGTAAATATATCAAGTAAACCCCTGGATATATGCATTGATCCATTTGATGTCATCTAATTGACCAGATTACAATGAAATTCAAAGTCCCCATATTTTTGAGAACCCATTACTGAACACTCAGGTTAGAATAAGAAACCCTATAAAACTTCAAATAAAGAGAAACTTTATAAACTAATTCGACACTTACCAGATTTCAAACTCCATTGTAACTTCGCCACAAAAAAATGAACTACGAACCCCAGGTAGGAGTTGACATGAAAGATGGTGACTTTACAGATAGAGAGATTTGCTTCGCATACAAACACAAAAACGACCAATTTTGGTAACAGAAGTCTTCGATTGAGGATGAGTAAAGATTGTAACGACACTATTCAATGGGAGGATGAGGAAGGAGCCCTTAAAGTTGCTAGGGATAAACGATCCAGATTCGAGGCCGTTGAACCTGCTCTAACGATCCATATTCTTGGTCGTTTAAAGCTACTTCAACGCTGCAGATTAAAAAATAGAGAGGAATAAATAGTCCTGATTCATCGTTTTGTTTAACCTCTTTCTTTGAGTGGGTGATCGAAAATGTTGTCCTAGTCACAAGCATTTATTTTGTCCCAGTCATCACTAAGAAACCCTGTTTTGTTATATAGATTGTTGGCTTTGGAATGGTGGGTCCTTTTCATATGTCGGGAGGGGGAGTTTGTTGGGGTCCCTCCTTATATGAAAAGGATTCCTAGTTGGAATAGGATTTCCCTTATTTCTTATTTGGGGGAAAAAATAGAATTTCAAGCCTAAAAAGGAATTCCCTTTTCTATCGGTAAGCCTCCTTATTTGTCATTATAAATAGGGAATAAAAGGGATGGAGTTATTGATACTTTCAGGTTAGAGAGCATCATACTTTTAGGTTAGAGAGTATCATACTTTCAGGTCAGATAGTATCCTCCCAGTTGGGAGAGTTACTAGAGAATCCTCTCAGATATATCTTCTCAGGTTAGAGAGAGAGATAAGAGAGATGAGACTTTGCAGAATAAAGAGAGGTCAGAGAAAGAGGTTTCTGAAGTGGTTCTTTCAAGAGAGATTGAAAGAGAATAATATTGGTTTGAAGAAAAGAAGATTATTAATCTTGTGAAGCAATTTAGTTTGTGGTTATCTTCTTCAACCTTTGGTAATCTAGGTTTTGTTCAAATCCTAAGGAGTTAGAGATTTCTATTCTTTGTTTCTTTGTTCAGTTTATCCACCACAGTTTTGGTGAAGAGTCGGTTAATCCTCTATTTGTTTAAGGAAGAATTGGTTAATCCCCTATTGTGTTTAGGGAAGAATTGGTTAATCCTCTTTTTATTTAGGGAAGAGTTGTTATCCAAGAGTGTTTCCACACATGATTTGTTATCCAAGAGTGTTCCCAAACATCTTGAACAATTAGTTTATCCACCATAGGTTTGGTGAAGAATTGTGTAACCCATTATTTAATCATAGTGGAAGATTTCTGGACTAGGTCCCGTGATTTTTTACCTTCTATCTTGGAGGGGTTTTTTGCCACGTTAAATAATGTTTGTGTCTCTGCTTTTACATTCACATCTTTTATCTTCATATTCCTGAACAAGTTAATTAGGTTTTTTTTCCTCACAGATATGTTATAGAGACTATATTAACAATGATAATCTGAGGTAACAAACCAAAAGTGTCAAACCATTTACTTCATGTACACACATAAAAACTGACCAAACTAAGAACAAAACTATTCATTTGTCTTTTTTACTTCCTTTCTTTATTGTTAGTTTGGATGTTTGTCCAATTACCAAAAACACCAAAACAAAAATATTGGATTTGAAGGTTCCTTGTTTTGACCTAGTGGTCATGCTATGGTAGTTAAGAGAGCGTGAAAGCCGGTGTTCTTCATAGGGAGTTGGTTGAGACTCGTGCAGTGGCAACGGTGGAGTAGTAGAAGAGGCCGGTGATAATGGTGTTAAGGAGTTTAAAGGGGACAACGAGGCAGTGATTGAAGATGGATGTTCGAGAGGAGCAGTCTCTTTGCAGGAGATAGAGATGGACTATGATTTGGTGGTAGAGGGAACAATAAGTAATGGTGGATTTGTCTCAAGAAATACTCTTGAGGGGCATCACATATTTTGATTTCCTTAGAAATGCAAGCTAGCATATGGAAAATAGATGTTCATCAAATAGATATACAAGTATAAGCTGTATTGGGATCAAAACATTTATATCCCTTGTGAGACTCATTGTACCCAATGAAGACACAAGAGAATTTTCTAGTCGAGTTTGTTTTCGCCGTGTAGTGTAACAACGACAGGCACTTAGAAAATCATACTTGGGTTTGCGGTGTTAGAAGAGAGTAACAACGACACACACTTAGAAAATAGTAATTGGATTTGTGTTTTAAACATAAGTATGCAAGGTGTTTGATTTT
>BEHA01050171.1:141571-162458 GCA_002897215.1 Eschscholzia californica subsp. californica
GCCTTAGCTACCAGGGGTGTCCATTTTGCCGAAGCAAAGTGAGTTTAACTAGGACTCCTCCTTAGGTCCTCTGGTCGTTGCTTCCGCTAGTAGGGCTATCCGTTTTGCTCGCATGAAGGTGAGTTTAACTAAGAGTCCTCCTTAAGGCCCCTGGTCGTTGCTTTCGCTAGCAGGGCTATCCGTTTTGCCGAAGCAAAGTAAGTTTAACTAGGACTCCTCCTTAAGGCCCCTGGTCGTTGCTTTCGCTAGCAAGGCTATCCGTTTTGCTGAAGCAAAGTAAGTTTAACTAGGACTCCTCCTTGAATATTACTCGTTTTCAAAAAGTATTGTTTATTAATAAATATTGCAGCTATTGCCACATCCCGGCCTATCGGCCTTATTGTAGTATAAACTGAAAAATGGAATGGCTCATTGTACCTGAAGTGTTTATGCTTTACTCCTACATGCCTGCAGTGAGTTCGTCGCGAAGCACTCCTTTGTTTCCCGGGCTGACCTGAGTTATTTCGTTCTTTCCACCGCTTTGTATTGAGGCCAGGTAGCATTCCCCAGCTATCTCCTGATTTCTACAGACTATTCCCACGAGACTGTCAAAGACACAGTCCTGTCGATTCTGACCCGAGCGCCGTCAAAACCTGTGAAGCAAGATCCGTTAAGTTTTAAGTGCTCGACACTTACCCCGAGTTGCCGGAAGCATGCTTTGCTCATGATCTCTAGCGAACTGCCAGAGTCGATTAAGATTTGCGCGCCGAACGTTCTTTCTAGCTATGATCGTCGTGATCACCATAGGATCCGCGTGAGGGACTATTATTCCTGTCAATTCGCTGCCTGCAAATGTGATTGACGGTGTCGCTAGCCTGGGTTGAACTGTCAGTTCTTTCTTATTAACAATGTCCCTTTTCTGCTTGTTCTCGATGTTTTCATCGGGGATCAAGCTCCCAACGATGGTGTTGACGTTACCCATCACCTCCGGATGTTTCCTAGTTCCTTTAGCTGCTTTCTTGGAGGGAACAAAGGGGGTATCTTCGTGAGGCCTCTCTCTTCATGAAGCTCTTTTTTCCCTATGATGAGGTCGTCGATCCTTATCATCCTGACGTTCCGGGACTTCCTCAGGCGAGACTTCTGATTTCCAATCGAGCTTCAGGGTTAATTCCAATGAGTTTCGCACTAATATTTCATCGAACGATGGTTCATCTGTTTGATCTCTATTCATCCCTTCGTGCCTTGGCCTCAGATCGGTCGTCGGTTGTTCGCCGGCGCGTGACGTGGGATGCATGCCCGTGGATGTCGACAAGAAACTTCGAGACCGACATTCAGTCACCTCCCATTGCTCCTTTTAGAGCCCCCAGGGCTGATTTGTTTGTGCCAAGGATGAAACAGGGATGTTACCTCAGACTGACCTCCCCGTTAGGGGCGTAGCTAACTGTTCTGTTTATCTTAAGCCGGGGTGACCCATTGGTCTTCAGGTCCGATCTTGACTTCTTGACGTCAGTCAACGTCTGGACAATTTATGCATCATCACGAGTCCCACCACTCCTTAGTTGAAAGTAGTGAGATTGAAGATAGTTTATGCAATAGGGACGAACACGCTTGGAACACGGTTTATCGGATCGGTCCGAAGAAGTAGACCGAGAAGAGTCGAAACGTTGAACGGCCAAGGCAGCAACCTCGGTTCCATGACTAGTGTCATACATAATGGTTTGTTGTGTTTCTTCTTGTTTAACCGAACTATTATCTTCAAGAGACATGGAAAGGGATCCATTAAGAGTATTTGACTTCGAATAGCCGAAAAACGGTCATGGAGTCCTTCAAGAAACTCCATTGCTCGATCTTGTTTAACCACAAAGACAAGGTTCAAGCACCATAAGTGATTGAAGATCACCTTGAAGTGTTTTGAGCTTGATGAAATAGGTGGAGACATCCATCCCATCTTGCTTAAGATAGGAGATAGCACGCTTAAGTTAAAACACCTTAGGTGCATTAGTTTGATGAAATCGCTCATATAAGTTTTGCCAAATAACAGCAGTTGATTCATCGTAGAGAATTGATTGTCGAATATCAGAAGTAACGGAATTAACCAACCAACTTGCTACTAAAGCATTGCAACGTTCCCATGCATGCAAGTCAGTGGGAGAAGAAGGTTTTGGAATCGTACCATTGACAAAACCAAATTTTTCTTTAGCCCTTAAGGCCATCTTCATCCCACGAGACCAGGAGGCACGGTTATCTCCGCTTAAAAGTGGGGTTATGAGAATTGAAGTCGGAAAATCCGAATGATGAACATCAAAAATAGGAGTTGTAGAAGTTGAAAAAAAATATCAAGAAGCGATTGAATAATAACCTAGCTCTTATACCATGTGAAATATCAACCTCGATAGAGATTGATTAATTGAGAGAGAGAGAGAGAGAGAGAGATAGAAAGAAAGAAAGAGAAACCGAGTGGTATAGAGAAGGAGAAGAGAGAAAGAAAGATAAAATATTTGTTATGTATTATAACAATGAGTATACAACCTTATTTATAGAAGTAAAATACTAATTCTAGTACAAGTATAATTCCTATTTGATATGTACAAAACACTCTTGATGGTTATCTTAATAATGATAACCATTAAAACCCTAATGCTAACCGATCGGGTCGGTGGACCCAGTTGGATCGGATAGGCGGGTCGCCTATGCTAATAGGATGGATTGAAACGGTGGCAGGTTAGGTAGTTCAAGAGAGCCTGAAAGCGTCAACAGTTGGTAGCCCAAGTGGTTCCAAGGTGTTGACATAAACTCCAGAAATCCCTGGAGGTCTCAGGTTCGAATCCCAGAGAAGGTTAAATCTTTGGTTATTTGATTTGGGATTATTAGGGTGTAAATAATGTAGTTGGGCTTTAGGCTATTGTCATGTTGGGCTATAGGCCTGGTCTTGTTTCAGTTTGAGTGGGCAGTTATTGAGCGTATCACATAACGACATACGTAGATCGTGGTCGACTTCCAAAAAAAAAAGAGAGCCTGAAAGCCAGTGCTCTTCATAGGGAGTGGTGGATGCTCGTGCATTGGGGGCGGTGGAGTAGTAGAAGAGGCCGGTCATAATGGTGTTAAGGAGTTTAAAGGGTACAACGAGGCAGTGATTGAATATGGATGTCCGAGAGGAGACGTCTGGTTGCAGGAGATAGAGATGGACTATGATGTGGTGGTAGAGGGAACAATAAGTGATGGTGGATTTGTCTCAAGAAATACTCATAGGGGCATCACATATTTTGATTTCTTTAGCAATGCGGGCTAGCATATGGAAATAGATGTTCATCAAATAGAATTTTTCTTTTTTTATTGACAGATCAAATAAATTTCTTGGGATGAAAAACATTTATATCCCTTGTGAGACTCATTGTACCCAATGAAGACAAAAGAGACTTTTCAAGTCGGAGTTTGTGTTTTGCCGTATAGTGTTAGAAGAGGGCAACGACGACACACACTTAGAAAATCATAATTGGGGTTTGCATTTTATGATTTTAAACCGAAGTGTCTAAGGTGTCTGATTTTGTAAAACTTGAGATAAAACGATTTATGAGAAAGATGGATGGCAAATGCTTCAGTACAAAATTGGTAAGGTAAATGACTTTGATGGACCGACGCAAGGCCGGTTTCAACATGTCTATTTTTTTACTCTGCACCCCATTTTATTGTGAATTATGTGGATAAAATAATTGCTGAGAGATCCTATTTTGTGCAAGAAATTATTTGAATTGGCTTTAAGTAAATTCACAACCTCCTGACACTTCGAAGATTTTTCTTTGTTGAGAAACCAGTTCTAAAGCTATGAAAAGAATTCCTAAAACTAAATACAAAGTTATGGATTCCTAATACTATGGAAGATGAAGTAGAGGTTTTGATTTTCGCTTGTTGTATGTGCAATTTTTAAATCTATTTTGGTCCCAAAAATTTTTCGGGTTCCAATGATATACGTTGAAAAAACCAATGAAGAGTACTTGGCAGAATAGAAAGAAGTTTGATTTTGAAAACTTAGTTTGCATTATGCAAATCGAGTTTGCAATTTACATTCTACAATTCGAGTTTGTAATTTACATTTTGCAATCCGAGATGGCAAGATTCACAAATCCAGATTGCAGAAAATCGAAAAAACAAAACACCATATTACTGAGGTTTTATTATGAAAGAAAATAAATTGAGAAAGGTTATTGTTAGAAAGATAATAAAATTCTTTTCTAGATACTATATAAGTTTTACCAAAATCTGACATCTAATGAGAAAGTCACATGTATTAAAGTTTTAAGAGAAAAAAAGTAAATAATTGTTTTTTGTTTTCTTTTACCCAGCTATTTTGAAAATTATTTTGGCTCCAGTAGATAAAACCCATCTATATTCTTTGACATGGTAGAGGGTGCTGAGTTTGAGCTTCCTTAACCTATAAGTGTCAATATCTTCAATAATAAGTCTCCAAAAGAAAATATAAGATGCCCTTTCTTATGGAATTTGATCAATAGTTCTATTTGAGATGATATACCCCCGACATTGCACAATTACAAGTTTTGAATAGAGAAAAAGCAATCAAAACCATTTATCGGAACTTGAATTATAGTAACTAGTGTATTGGCTGTCAAATAAAAGAAATATCGTGGTAGAAGCTGCACGTTGCAAAGCTTGTACTTCTTTAGAAACTTCCCTCGTGTTGTGAGAACAATGAATTTCAAGCGTCTCTAGGACTATTGCCTTCTTGAGTACAATCTCCAGAATAGAGACAACATTGCAATCTCCCGAACTCATAGGCGACGAAAAAAAAATCTGAACTTTCTTTAGGTGATATAACATGTGCTGTAACGACAAAGCTTCTAGGCTGCTTGAGTCGTCCATTAATGGCACCATATATTTCGTTGATTCTGTATCCAGTACAAATTCCTCTATAATAGGAGAACTCTCAAGTAAGTATACTATGGCATTGACACAATTTCTTCTAAACCATGTTGTCACCTTCAAAGATTTCAAGTTAGGAAACTCCAATCTATTTTGTAATAAGTTAGGAGCTTCTAATAAGAGTAACTGAGTGACCCAACCTGATAATTTTAGAGTTCCCACATTACGAAACGCTCTAAGTAGTTTAATAATCTCTTTTGCATACGATATTTCCATCACTTCATTAAAGGCATTAGGATATGACTCATATAGCTCAAGTTCAGCTTTAACTAAACAAGGAAAACTACCTATATCAAAGCCTTTCCACAAAAAGCGTTCACAAGTGAATGATATGAGATTTGGAGCGTATAACTCGATCATATATTTGTATTTGTTGCCCATAAAATGCAATTTCAAGTACTTAAGTCGAAGAGAAGAAATGCCAATGGTGGTGCAGTTAGGTTTGCAGTAAGATATAGACAAGGACTCAAGAAGAGGACAACGGGATAACAATTTCTTAAGAACATCACCAACACCACATAGTTTAACTCCACAAAGACTTAGTTTTTCAAGTCTAGGTAAACTCATTGAATCAGGTATATGAAGCTTACGATGATAAAACGTATCAGTCCCGAAGTCAAATATTAATATTCTCAATAATTTAAAATCAAAAGGTAAATGAATTCTTGAACGACCTCCACTAATATATAGTTCTTGAATATTTCTTGTAATAGCAGTTTCAATCCATTTAACAAGACTCTTTCTTTTAACATCCCAAGGAGAATGAAGTTGGCGACCAAAAGTATGAGTATTGGAAGGAAGTTTGAGATGAAAAGTATGAATATCAGAAGAGTGAGACAAATATACCTTACTCACAAAATCTTCAAATCTCTTTTTCTTGACAAGACCGGTATGGTCGAATTTTAGAAAAGGGTGAGATTTCCAGACCTCTTTCCATCTTCTTGATAAAACGCTGGTTTGGATTACTTCTTTCATGTCAAGAAAAGAGAGAACTTGATGAAGAACATAATCTGGTAAGTTACTTATTCTATCTTTTTTCTTCATCTTCTATTCTTTTTTATTGCACTAGGGTTTGCATCAATGTGCTTAAATAGACAAGTAGAGTCCCTAAAACCCTAGTTACTTGCAATAATAGGTCGGTCTAAATAATGCCTTTTCAATCAAATAAGACTCACGACCAATATACCCCTTCTACGTACAAAAGCCCATTTGGCCACTTAAAATAAGTTAAAAGTCAATTTTTAATTTGTTTTAAGTGTATTGAAAGTTCTATGGGTTCGATTAGAAAAACCTGGAGAATACTATTTTTTTTACTATGGAAAACCTATTTTTGTTCAAAAAGCAGAAGTTACATTTTCGTGGCTTTCGTATAATGGCTTTTAAAAAGCTAGTTAGGATAAAAAGAACAAAATATTTGTCTTTTTTGTGACCATCAAATAAATATTTACAACCATCACAACCACTTCACGACCTCCATAACAACCACTCTACCACGTTCGTTACCACAACCACTCCGCCACCTCTGCCACTTCTCCACCACCTTCGCTACCACAACCACTCCACCGGAACTCCACCACCTTTGACGCTACTCTACCACTCCACGTCTCCACTGATGATGCATAAATGTCCAGACCTTGACTAACGTCTGAAAAGTCAAGATCAGACCTGAAGTCCAACGGGTCAACCCGGATTAAGGCAGCAGGACAGCTAAATACTTGACGATCTGATACACTCCCCTAACTGGGAAGTCGGCTAGAGGAAACCAGTCCTGTTACGCCCTCGGCATGAACGGGTCAACCCTATGGTCTCCGAAGGAATGAGGGGGGTCCACATAGGTTTGGTCGATGATTTACGCCCAGAACCAGGAAGGCGGAAGCGTACTAGCAACCTACCGACTTAATCTCGAAATATCTTTAGAGATCTCAGTCGGTTAAGGTTCTCGAAGTGTTTAAGCAAGTTTGGCCTCACGCTTCTACGGGAGGAAACTTCTCCCAGAAGATCTATCAGACCGGCAAGATATCGACAGGAAGATCCTTAAACTTAGAAACTTTCCCCTATCTCAGACTCAAGATAAACACAAAGGGAAAACTTCCCTCAACGGCCAATGTAGCCGCCTCAAAGGCTATCGCAGCCGCCTCAAAGGCTATCGCAGTCGCCTCTTAAGCCTATAAAAGGCCCCCACATCGTCTTCCAAAAAGAGGATAGAACATCTCAAAACTCAGACAGAAAACCTAACCATCTACTTCTAAACCCTAGAAGTATAAACCAAAGTTCTCATAACTCGCTCCCAAAAAGGTTCAATCGCTATTAATCTTTTACTTCAAAGAACACCCTGACTGTCTTGAGCGTCGGAGCAATTTTCGAACCCTTTGCAGGTTTTCCCCCCTTTGGGAATCTACGAACAGGAGCTTGGATCAAGGAGCCAGAAGCAAGGAGCGAGGAGCTGAGAACCAGAGCAGGGCGAAGGAATAATCACTCACCTAACAGAATATACCATCATAACGGAGGTTGTCACGCATCAACTCCCTTTTTCATGTTAATATAACGGAAAGCCATTTTTTGACATCAGCATTCGGCGCTAGAAGGAGGGCGTCTCTAACAAAAATCATCAATTCGGTAAACCTGAATCCACTTTTTTCACTTGCAAAACTAATTGTTTTCCTCAGCTCCTCAAGCAATCATGTCGTCCGACGAGCACACCCCTTGCGGATCCCAGAACAGACTTCCCAACGTGGTCGAGCTCATGGCTGAAATCAAGCAGCTCAAGGCTGACCATTCTCGGAAAGAGGAAGAGATGAGACAGTTACGGGAAAGCCTCCGTAAGGCCGAGAGAGCCCGGAAAGGGACAGCACTGGAGGAAAGGAAGGAAGCACTCAGGATGCTTGCCCGATGGCTTTTCTCATTAGTTGAAGTGTTTTCATCCGGAGTCGTGGAGCTACAGCCAAGCGACCAGATCCACTTTGAGAGTATCCTGGACGAGGCGGGACAGTTGGACCCAACTCGACCGTACATCCCCAGACCCGGAGGAGTCCACGAAGGACGCACAGATGATCCTACCATATGCAAAGTGTTGATACACCAAGTGGCGGAGTTGACCCGAGCAAGGGAGAAGGAAAAACTGTCGTCGAGGGCCATCATCCACCAGCCCCCTCTCAGTCGAGAGATACTCGAGTCGGATAAGCCAAAAAACTTGAAGTGCCCCGCGCTCGAGCATTACCATGGCTTGAAGGATCCATAGGTGTTCATTAACAACTATGCATCGGTACTGAATCTCTAAACGACCAACAAGAACGTATGGTGTGTGGTCTTCGCCACTATCTTGAAGGGACCGGCAGGCGTGGTACCAGGCATTAGCACCAGGATCCATAAATTCTTTCGAAGAATTCGCCCAAGCCTTCTGCGACGCCTTCAGTGGCAGCACCACAATCAAGAGGAAAACCGACGAGTTATTCAACGTTGTTCAGAGAAAGAACGAATCTCTCGCAATCTACTAGCAGAGTTTCTGGAACCTCATGGTACAGATCCCTGACCTGGAGCCAAAGGTCGCGTTTGCCGCCTTAAAAAGATGTCTCAGACAGGATGACATCATACGGGGCATCTCGAGTAAAGAGCCAGACACGTTGGCGGGGTTGATAGAAAGAGTTCAACAATTCATCATGAAAGAATAGAACTATAAGAGGGTGAAAGAGGTGGCTAACATCCCATACGAAGGAGAGCCACCCAGAAGAAAATAACGAGAGGAGGCACGACCCTCCAAGGAGCGAGACAGAGACCGAAGGACGAGGCCTGATTTCACCGCTTATACTCCTCTAACAAAAGGCAGAGAGGAGATCCTCGTCTCGAAGGAAAAAGTACAGCTGCCCAAGCCCAACGACGACAGGGAAGAATTTGGTCCAAGAGACATGACTGCATGGTGCGCCTTCCACCGGAGGTACGGCCATAGAACCGACAGTTGTCGACATCTCAAAAATCTGATAGAGGAGATGGTAAGAAAAGGCGAACTGGACAAATACATCCAGAAGGAGCAACAACCCCCGAGTATAAGAATAAGAGGTCAGCGAGCAGGGTTAGGAATCGGGTCAGGCCTGGACACCAACGTGGACTCCACGACCGCCAGGAAAATGGCCAAGTGACTAGAAGAACCCACTGGAATAATAGGCAGCATTAATACCATCACCGGGGGACCGACCCTCAGCGGGAGCACCAAAGGCGAGCAGCGCATGCAGATACATGAACGAAGCGAAAAATCCACCAGCTATGTTCATCAAGCCCAGTGTGGAAACACCGTCGATCGCCTTCACTGACGACGATTTGATAGGAGTGATCTCCCCGCATACTGACCCTTGGTCATAACGACAGTAGTGGCTGTTGATCTCAAAAAATGGCTTTCCGTTATATCAGCATGAAAAAGGGAGTTGATGCATGACAGCCTCCGTTATGATGGTATATTCTGTCAGGTGAGTGATTATTCCTTCGCCCAGCTCCGGTTCTCAGCTCTAGTTCTCAGCTCCTCGCTCCTTGCTCCTGGCTCCTGGCTCCTTACTCCCGGTTCCTTGATCCTTGCTCCTGGATCATGTTCGTCGATTGCCAAAGGGGGGAAAACCTGCAAAGGGTTCGAAAACCGCTCCGACGCTCAAGACAGTCAAGGTGTTCTTTGCAGTAAAAAGATTAATGGCGATTGAACCTTTTTGGGGGCGAGTTATGGGAACTCTGGTTTCTATTTCTAGGGTTTAGAAGTAGATGGTTAGGGTTTTCTCTCTGAGTTTCGAGATATTTTGTCCTCCTCTTGAAAGATGATGTGGGGGGCCTTTTATAGGCTTAAGTGGCAGTTGTGATAGCCTTAGAGGTGGCTACGTTGGTCGTTGAGGGAAGTTTTCCTTTTGTGTTTATCTTGAGTCTGAGATAGAGAAAAGTTCCTAAGTTTAAGGATCTTCCTGTCGATATCTTGCCAGTCTGATAGATCTTCTGGGAAAAGTTTCCTCCCGTAGACGCGTGAGTCCCAAACTTGCTTAAACACTTCGAGACTCTTAGCCGACTGAGATCCCTAAAGATATTTTGGGATTAAGTCGGTAGGTTGCTAGTACGCTTCTGCCTTCCCAGTTCTGGGTGTAAAGCATCGACCGAACCTACGTGGACCCCCCTCATTCCTTCAGAGACCCCATAACTGATCCGTTCATGCTGAGGGCGTAACAGGGCTGGTTTCCTCTACTCGACTTCCCAGTTAGGGGAGCGTATCAGATCGTCAAGGATTCAGCTGTCCTGCTGCCTTGAGCCCGGTTGACCCGTTGGACTTCAGGTCTGATCTTGACTCTTCAGACGTTAGTCAACATCTTGACATTTTATGCATCATTAGTGGCCAATTGGAACGTCGGGCGCATCTTAGTCGACACAGGAAGCTCGACGACAATCATTAGTCGCGCGTGTTTCGCAAAAATTGGGGTAAGTCTTAAGTATCTTAAAACTTACAAATCTTTTTTGACAGGGTTTGGTGACAATCAGGCAGAAACAGACGGAATTGCATCACTATCCATACTGATTTGGGACGGAGAGGCAAAAAAGGCGATGATGCTGAACTTCGCCATAGTCAATAAGATGCACGCTTACAATATTATCCTGGGAGGAAACTTTTTGAGGGAATCAGGGGCTGTCATCTCCATGAACCACCTGATGATGAAATTTCCAGTCCCAGGAACGAGCCTCGTAGGAATAGTTTGGAGAAACCAGGAGGTAGCTCGGGAGTGCTATCTAATCTCTGTCCAGAATTGCGGAGAAGAGACAACCAACCCGGCCACAGTCGGAGGTGACAAAGTCTTTTACGGAGACCTTGTAGCAGAAACGCAGGAATAAGGAAGAGGTCGTCAAGGTACGACTTAAGATATTCTTCAATTTCATTTACAATAAAGTCGTTAGACAGAAGAGTAGCGGTACAATCTACAGTTTTATGAATAAAAGATATTTTTCCAAAATTAACGTGGTAAAATGAGGAGTCCTGGGAAAACTCATTTGCCTTCGGTGAAAGGATAGACCTAGTAGCAAAAGCAACGACCGGGGGCCCTAAAAGGATAGCCCCGGTAGCGAAAACAACGAGCGGGGCCCCTGATAACTGCCTTGGTAGCGATAGCAGCGACTAGGGGTACAGACAACCCCGGTAGTCTAAGCTACGACCAGAGGTCCTGCAAGAATTAACCCTGGTAGCGAAAGCAACGACCAGGGGTACATATAGCCCTCATAACCCAAATTACGACCAGGGGCCTCAAGGAGGAGTCCTAGTTAACCTCACTTTGCTCGAGTAAAACGCGACCCCCGCCATGGGTCCTGAGGAGAAGTCCTAGTTAAACTTACTTTGCTTCGGCAAAACAGGGAGCCCTGGTAGCTAAGGCGACGACTAGGGGCCTCAAGGAGGAGACCTAATTAACCTGACTTTACTCGAGTAAAATGCGGTCCCCCACCAGGGATCCTAAGGAGAAGTCCTAGTTAACCTTTAGCCCTGGTAGCGAGAGCGACGACCAGGGGCCCAAGGAGAAGTCCTAGTTTAACTAGTCGTGCTCAAGACGACTAAGCAGCCCTGGTAGCATAGGCGACGACCAGGGGCGCAAGGAGAAGTCCTAGTTAAACTAGTCGTGCTTAAGCCGACGAAACAACGTCCCTGGTAGCTAAGGCAACGACCAGGGGTCCAAGGAGATGCCCTAGCTAAACTAATCGCGCCCAAGCCGACGAAGCAACCCTGGTAGCGAGAGTAACGACCGGGGGACAGAGTCCAAATCACACAACAGGTCAGAAAAATTTTATACAGGGCTAACTCGGGTTCTATCTTACAAGGAGAGTTAGTCAGTTAGGTCATGCTAGAGTAGGTCTAACTTCTTTGTATTGTGCATGGGCGATCATTCGGAGCATGCGTAGTAAGTGAGGGAACCGCATTAGTAAGCCTAGGGTTATGTTAACAATATTTTGTGCAGATGCAGGAAAGAGACAGCAGCGAGCCACGAAACACAGAAGAAAAGAAAAACAACCACTAACGAAGAAATAAAGTTCACTAAAACATTCGAACTATAGTAATTACACGATAAAAGAAGAAGAGGAAGCGGAGGGAGGAGCAGAAGGGGGACCAGTCACATCCATCGATGCTTCGAGAAGCACGATCAGAAGTCGACCACCCCAAGGGCGACGAACCAAGAAACCAACTGCTGAGAAAAGTGTCGGTTCAGTGGTACTTAGGGTACCGGTCAACGAATAAACTAGAGGGTAGAGAGGATCAGCAGTGAGCAGAATCGAAAGGTTGTCTTCATCCAACAAGTCTCGAGGACGAGAGATGTCGACGAAGCCCTCACCAACAACCACCATGCGTAGATGTTCGATGGACACATCATCGTTGTTGAGAGACATGTAAAAAACCTACACCCACATCACCTCCAACAAGAGTCTCATGAACTGCCAGAAGAACCATGATGAAAGGTAAAGACTCCTCGTTCCATTAAGGGGAATTTATAGGGTGCACCGGCCAGCAATGAATGGTCACCACTACCAAGGGGTCACGACAAATAGAAATAAACAAAAAAAGAAGATCAACAGATTTGCATGCGGACAAATAAAGAAACAACACGAACATTGATAACAGCAAAAAAGGTAACCTTTCATTAATCCTCTTAAAGGAATCTATTACAGAAGAAATTACAGTTAAGGACACCAAGACAAATATGGACGATCGGATCTACTACAGAAGAAATTGCAAAAGAAGAAGGGAAAAACAGAGCTCCAAAAAGCCTGAACTGGAGAAAAAGAGAGAGGAAGGATATAAAACCAACAAAAAGAAAACGAGGTACAAAAGTTCAAGCTATGGGAATGGACCAGAGGGGCCGCGAAGGCCACCAAACCCCACGAAGCATCTTCCAAAGAGTTTCCCAGTAAGGGGACAACCTTGGAAGAAAAATCCCCTTCACCTGCATCATCGTCTTTCTAACGTAAGAAGCAAAAGGGAGCGCTGGACTCGGCACCTCTATGGTGGCACGTACCAAAATGGCCGACGAGGTTACCACGGCCATTATGAAAAAGTCCACCTTTTACCACTGTCACTATGGAGAAACATTCACCAAGACAGGTACCAAGCATAGACTCGAACAGGGGTCTCATCTCAAAAACCCCTAAGGAAAACAAGAGTTATGGATGAATATTGAAAAAATCAGCGAAGAAAAGGTATAAGCGTTGATGGAAAATCAGATGTCAAAGGAGGCTATTTATAGTGGGAAAAGGAGATCAAGAGCCATTCTCAACTGACGAGAATAGTAAAGGTAAAACACCTCGGTAATATGCTAAGCAATAATGACTCACCGGATATCAGCAGCTCGAGACTGACCAGGTCAAAAGAGACATTAATGAGACTCGAGAAAACACGGTTGCCCCTTCAATCGCGTAACACCACGCTTCTACGCATGGCAACAAAGTTACCATAAGCAGTCACCCAAAGGATTAACGCTGAAAACGCATGATTACAGAATCAGATTTGTGACGTCACAGAATCGCGCATGTGATGAGACATGAAAATGCCCCATCTGAATCTCTTAACTCGGGCTAGTTATTCCAGTTCGAGCAGTTACTCTGATAAGTTACTTGTTTCTTTTGTCCAGGTTTCTTCTACGGAATCGAGCTCGAAAAATAGATAAAAACAAGAGAGAGACGGATGAGGGGCATTTTGGTCATACAAGTACTTGGATAGTTTTGACCAATGTGATGCCCCGATGAAATGTAGAGTTCGAGGGGAACCCAACGGCAAAAACGGAAGTCAAATCGGAGTCCGGATGAGCACAATAGAGGGGGTCAAAGTTTGGGTCAACATCGGATCTTTCTGTAACACGTGGCGCAAATCCAGAATGCCAATTCGAATATTTCGGTACACTTTTGGGCTAAGCAAGACGGCACTATAGATTTGTTTTGGTCATGATCCAGTATATCGTACATCAGTTTTTCAATACACCCCGCGATGATCCAACAGCCAATATGGTAGACACTTCACCTGGTTTCATCCCAACTTAATTCGCCTACACCGCAAAGCACTGAATCATTTTCTTCTCTCTTCAACAGTACGTGAATTTCGAACTAGAAAATGAATGGGGGACTCCCTCAAACATACTCCCAAGTGTACTCCCTTCACGAGACAAGGCCATTTTGGTCTTTTCAATCTGACAAAACTATGAAAAGACCAAAATGGCCTTGTCATTGTGAGGGGGAGTATGCCCAGGGAGTCCCCCTATCACCCTTGTTTCAATCTTCTCTCATCTTCTACAGTTTCCATTCCAAAAATAACGGAAATTAGAGAGAAAAAAAGAGTTAGATATAGTTAGAGAGATAAAGAGATTTTCTCTCTGATTAAGGAAAGAATTGAGAGATATTCTTCTTCTCTCTACTAATTCAAAACAATTTGAGAGAAGGAATTCGAGAGGAAGAAATAAATCAGGGGAGGATATATATTTTTGAAATGGAAAGAAGATGATCCTGAGATCACTGAAGATAGAAAGAAATATTTTTCAAAGATTGGAGGATGATATTTTTACTGAGTTGAAGATGGGATTTGAAATCAACAGCATGGAGAGAGAGAGAATAGTTGCATATTTTGGGAGATTTCTTGCTTCTACAGTAGAGAGAGAGAGAGAGATTTTATCTCTATCTTTCCAATTAGAGAAGAGGAAGAGGGGTTCGAATCTTTTGCTTATCTCTTTGTAAAAATAGAGTGGGGGAAGAGGAAGATATCTTATCTTTGGAGAGGAAGATATCTCTTTGTAAAAATAGAGTGGGGGGAAGAGGAAGATATCTTAACACAGCTAAGAACAGAGGGATATAATCATCATCGTCTACCAATTTTCAGTGGCATCTCTTTCTGTAAACCCTTTCTTTTTGTGAGAGAAATAGAGATTAATAGAGAGAGAAAGAGTGATTGTCGTGAGGAAGAGAGAAATCAAATAAACTCAGTAATGATTATTCATCGCCATTCTGTTTTCTGAGTTGATTCTTTTATAGTATATCTCTTTTAGTGAGAAAGAGAGGGAAAAACATAGAGAGTGGGAGTGATTTTTAGTAGTGAAAGAGAGAGAAACAAACAGTAGAGAGAGAAAAATCAAGTGAGGAAGACGAGAAAAATGCTTGGAAAATAATTTTCCCTCAGAGAAAATACTTCCGGGAAGACGAGAAAACTGCTCCCTTAGGGTGTGTTTGGTTGCCAGAGGGGAAAATCAACAAGAAATTCAATTCTCTTCCCATTTTACTCTCATACTTTAAATTGTTTAAATATTTATCTCTCTCACCATGAGTAGCTAATTTTCTAGTTTAGGATTTTGATGACGTTTTAGTTATGCATGATTTTTAGATATTTATTTCAATAACTCAAGTGCTTAGACATATGCTGACTGTTTTTAAGTCTTTCATTATTTATACTTCGATAATCTTGATCCATTATATTTATATACGTTCTTTAATATTGGATGCTTGATAATTGATAGATAATAGTTAGAGTTTTTAAGAGTTAATTATTTGTTTAGTTACGAAAGATTTTAGATTTACATCGACATTTATGTATGATTATAATAGATTCAAAACCCTAGGCTTCTCCCCCATTAATCTGTTCACCGTCATTACTTGTCTTCGGTATTTTAGTATTTTATTATTTAATCATCAAAATCGAGATAAAAAAAACAAGTTAGTTGTAGGTTTAAGAGTGAGTTTGACTTGGTCTTCGCGGATCGACTCCGGTCTTACCGGGTTTACTACTTGACACCCGTATACTTGCGGCTGGAGACCTATTTAGGAAACTTTCTAGGCCCATCAGAATGGAAAGGAAAACAACCACTCGGGCAGAGTCCGAAACGTGTCAAGGAAGAAACGTGTGCCTCAAGGAAACATCATCGAAGGTAGCTATGGCGAAAATAGTCTGATAGAAGGCAACTCAACCAGCACCGGCGGAAAGGAGACTTCCGAAAACTCCTCAAGCGGCTCGGCTCAGGACAGCACCAGAACGCGGAGCTCTGGAAAAACAAGAAGAACGACATAGCTTCACGGAACAGGTCCAGGTAAAACCCCTTGTCTTTAGGGTCTTCGTTGTTTGAAAAACACGAGAGTTACTTCTACTCCTCTGTCTCATTACTTTCGACTAAAGAGTGGCGGGACTCATGATGATTCTTAAAATGTCCAGACGTTGACTAACGTCTGAAGAGTCAAGATCAGACCTGAAGTGCAACGGGTCAACCGGGCTTAAGGTAATAGGATAGCTGAATCTTTGACGATCTGATACACTCCCGTAACTGGGAGGTCGGTTAGAGGAAACCAGCCCTGTAACGCCCTCGGCATGAATGAATCATCTATGGGGTCTCCGAAGGAATGAGGGGGGGTCCACGTAGGTTCGGTCGATACTTTACACCCAAAACTGAGAAGGCAGAAGCGTACTAGAAACCTACCGACTTAATCCCGAAATATCTTTAGAGATCTATGTCGGTTAAGGGTCTCGAAATGTCGTTTGAACACAACTCATAATTAGCAAGTGAGTATTGCCAATAATACCATGCCGTTTAAGAACCTAACTCAAGAATTTTCTTTCCACCCTATCTGGTGCAGGCGCATAGGCGTGTGGGCCCACGTCCACGCGTGCTCACACCCTATTAAGTCATAATAGTAGTTTATTTAGTAGAAAAGAAGTTACTTTAATTTGATATTTCTTTATTTTAAAGTTTCTATGTTTGAGTAGTTTATTATTTTAGGAATCCTAGTTTGAGTCTATCTAGGAAGGTTTATTATCTTATAAAAGGGGATCTAGTCTATGTTATTATTCACCTTGAAAAGAAAAACAATTGAGTTATTAAGAATTTAAGTTTAGTTTATCGTTTCTTACAGTTTTCTTTAATTGTTCCTAGTTTATTTTATTGTTCTTTAATTATTCCGCTGCGTCTACATCACTATCATAGGCTTTAGCCATGTCAACTTTCAATGCAAATGCTCCATCCTTTGCCCCTGTCTAGCCAATTGAATGAAAAATCTCTTGGACCACTATAATATTGTCAACAATCTGACGTCCGAGAACAAAGGCATTTTAGACTGGAGAGATTAACCTTTCAAGAATCGGTCTGAATCTGTTGATTAGAATCTTTGTAACAACATAATAGAGTACGTTGCAAATGGATATTGGTTAGAAGTCAACTGGGCTTTCAGGAGCCTGCACCTTAGAAATCAATGCAAGGAAGGTGTGATTTACATTACCTAGTAATCGACTTGTTGAGAAGATTTTTTGGACTAGTCTCGTTACCTCATCTCTGATAACTGACCAACATTTCTTATAGAATACCGTAAAACCCCATCTGGCCCGGGCGATTTAGACGAATTCATCTTCTTTATTGTGAGCCAAATTTTCTCCTTGGACAGTGTCTAGCTAAGCATCATATTCTCGGTATTCAAGAGGGGACAGTTAGATAGCTCCATCGCCTCTAGAAATTCCCCCACTCGATCCGATCTAGAAGCCCTGTAAAAATGGTCAATAAACACGTTAGTAATTTTTTTCGGTTCTGTAGTCCAACTCTGATCGGGAAGTTTGATCACATGAATGTTATTTTTTCCTTCTTCGATTGAGTACAGAGAGATGAAAAATTTTGTATTTCTGTCGTGATCTTGTGCCCAATATTTTTTTGCCCGTTGTTTCCAGAAGTCTTCCTCCATTCTTTCTAAGTTCTCTAATTTTAATTTTGCTCGGTATTCATCTTCCAACGATGGGAAACAGTTGTGGATATCCAAAAGTTCATGTTTGGCCTCTTTAATCTGTGAGAAAATTTTTCCTACTCTAACCTTACTCCATCCTTTTAACTTTTTGCCAATTGTGAGAGTTTTTTAATAAAACCACCACTCAACTGATCCCAACTTTCCTTCATAATACTATTAAATTCCTCATGGAGAGTCCAGTGAGATTCAAACCTAAATGGAATTGCTCCCTGCATTCTTGTTTTCGACAGATTCATGATAATTGGCGCATGATCACTATTAAATCTAGGTAGGTGTTTAACTGATGCATCTGGATATCGGACTCTCCATTCTGAATTAACAAATACTTTGTCTAATCTCTCTCTTATATGATGTTGGATCCCTCTGTCGTTTACCTAAGTATAAGCAGGTCCGGAGTACCCTATATTATAAGATTACAATCTGTAATCATGTTTCTGAAGTTATCTGCCGCTTTATTATTAATTCTCGACCTCCCCATTTCTCTGAATCGGAAATGATAGCATTGAAGTCCCTCATAACACACCATAGTTCCTGAGTTTGGGCACTAAAATTTCTTATGAATGCCCAAAACACTTCTCTTTCATTCATAGATGGTGCCCCATACACCGAGAGAAGACTCCACTTATGTAGTTTTCCTACTTCTGGATAACTCTTTCTTAGAAATATTCTCTATTTCTCCATTGTGTGCTTCAGTGGGAACAGTCGCTTCATTCAAAGTTTCACCTGGTCGGTACTTTATTTTGGCCCATTTCCTCATCCATAGGAGATGGTGCCCTCAAACTTCTTGACTCGTGGTCATTGCTTTCCCCTTGTACCAAATTGCCTTGGAGTTTGGTAAACTTTTGTGTAACTTTATATCTTTGTCCACAATTGTATGGTAGGTAGTAATATTTTTACTTCGTAGATTTTCCCTAATCCAATCAACCACATCTTGATTATGGGAAATATCTTGACTGAGAACTGGTAAGTGGCTCGACTTGTCCGATTTACTAAGATCTGAACCACAATTCTCGAAGATTTACCTTGTGGATCCCGGCTGAAGACTCCTTCTCTGGTGGTTTTTTTTTATTTCACTTTTAAAGTTTCTCTTAAAATCTACTTTCACCTCATCACTGAAACGTGGAAGTCAAATTTTTTGCTTTTTCTTGAGTTTCTACTGACCACTTCTCAGAGATGGCTTCTTTAATTTCAACCCTAATAGCACAATCGGGGCCATTAGATGACCTAGCTTTCCACAGAAATAACAACATTTAATCAACTTCTCATATTTAATTTTTAATGAGCTTTGTCATTTATTGGGTAATTCGATCATGATCTCAGTTGTCAATGCTTTCTTAGTCTTAAAACCAACCCTAATCCGTGCATACGCGCCCCATTTAATAGCTTCGTCTTCTGGAATACCTTTAATTTCACCGATCATGTTACCTATTTCTTTTGCTATATATTCAATGGGTAGTCCATGTATTTGAACATTGAATTCAATTCTATTGAACAAGTAATCCATTGGTAATTTATTTTTCTCACACCTCTCCAATACTAGCAGATCATCTTGGATGTACCATGGTGATCCCTCTTCAACTTTTTCTCTATCAGTTGTTAGGTCAAAGCTAACAATGTATGACTAGGGCCGGCTTTGGGGCCAAAGCGAGCAAAGCCTCGCTTCGGGCCCCAGGGTCAAAGGGCCTCTGGGAAGACCAAAATAGAAGTAAAGGGGGCCTCCGGCTTTGTTTATATAAAATAAAAATTCTATAAGTAACAAATAGTTCACTTTAGCATTGTTTGTTAATGATTTCGTAAGGACGTCAAACAACCCAGGTTCAATCCTCACCGGATGCATCTTTTTATTTACATTATGTTTTTTGTATCTCACTTTGGTTGGTAGAACTTAGGCTTGGTAAGTCTTTTACCTATTTAGTAACGCAAATGCTATCGACTTAATTTTTTTTTTTTGAGAAATTGACTGCGATCTACGTTGGTCGTTACAAGGCATTGATACATATGAAGATGTGATAATCACGATAGCCGCCTAAGTTAAACCATTAATGAAAGAGGCCTAAAGCCCAACAACATGAAAGAAGCTTAAACCCCGACAAAGTTATTACACTATCGACTTCATTTAAACCAAAAATATTAACTTTCTTTTTAAGTTTTAATTTTTCCTAACGTAAAGTTGTGTTATTTACTTGACCATTATCCAACCTCTCTTACCACCATCACCCACCCCACTCCCCCTCACTATAAGTAAACAACCACCACTACCCCCAACCGTCATGATCACTAAACATACACCACTGCTACCACCACACCTTCACTACCACAATCATAAACATTATCATTACACATCTAATTCCAACATTATCATTACACATCTACTTCGAGAACCACCACCACAATCGTCATACCACAATCAACATTATCACCATCAGACTACTACCCCACCAAATTGAAAGAAAGAAAGAAAGAAGAAGGCACATATTTTACATAGATACCCTTCTTTTTTTAGTGTATTTACATAAAAAAAAATATATTATCCGTCGGATGTGTTCCCAACTAAATCTCTAAAATAAAATTGACGGCCAGACTTATCCCCTGGAGTAACCGACCGAGCTGTTTTAATATAATAGGATAGATTACTAAATGAAGATGTATTTTTCCCAAATTATTCTTTTTTAACTTGTTATACATTCATCTTTTCCACAAGGTGATGCAACTGTTTTTTGTCTTCTTTGGCTTTCTTTTCTTTTTTTGTTTTAGAAGGGGAATCAAATATGCTCTCAACAAAAAAAAAAAAAAAAATGGGGGAATCAAATATGAGGTGGAAACAGAGACATCACATTCCACAACCATGGGTACATTGGGTGGTGGGTGTGTGGTCCTACTAAATTTCATCCATTTTTATAAACAAGGTTCATCTAGTACTATATTTGAGCAATAGAATCTATATACCAATTCATTTGTTATTGTTCAACAAAAAAAAATTCATTTGTTATTGTGAGAGACACTATATAAGTTTGTGTCTGCAATTGCAGTACCATCACTAAAATAAAGAAACTTTACTAAATTCCAGGAGAACTTTTTTCTTTGATTTCGAACCGTGTGGATCAAGCCACCGACATAATTGTATCATTTGTATGCACCAACAAAGTGATTCTTCTAGTGATGTTCTATGAATCTCTCTTAGACAATATATTTACCTCAATAATCTTGTTTTCAATGTGATGGGTCA
>BEHA01050171.1:173160-189124 GCA_002897215.1 Eschscholzia californica subsp. californica
AGTCTTACGGGTGAGTCATTCTCTTTCATACAGTTGAGTCTATTTTTTTTTATACAGTTTTTCTGTAACAAAATTATTACCAAACTAGGTGTCCACCGCGTCCTACGGACGCGGTAGATCCCTTTTGGCTAACGCCGTCGTGTCTAGAATATAAGGCATGAGAGCGTACCTCATGATCAACTGCATCTCATTAGTGTGTGTCTAGAATATAAGGCATGAGAACGTACCTCATGATCAACTGCATCTCATTAGTGTGTGTACATCGGGATTGCGTGTATACATGCATTATAATTAGATATTTCATGCTTTTATTAGATTATTAGATGAGATATGTTTTTTAGATAATGAATGAGGGTTTAGGATTCTAGATTTATATGATAGTCAATCAAATATATTTGGTTTTGAATTGAGTTATTAAAGAATATCTTCCGAAATCTAAATAGTTTATTATTTTAGATTTTGAGTTATACATGAGCAAAGGGATTTGTTGGTTATTGCATGTTTTAAGTAGTCCATTTATGTGGTGAAATCGAAAACCTTAGATTCTTCTTCTCACCTTGATTTCATTCTTATTAGTCTATTAGTATTGCTTTCTTTTTTTTAAGTAGTTTCCAAATCAAATCAAAAATTTGAAAGGGGTTTTAATTCGAGATTTAGGTAAAATAGCTTGTCCTTTGGAACGATACTCGATCTTATTAGAAATACTATAACTTGACCCCTACACTTGGGGAATAGACCTATTTTTTGGCCTATCAAGTTTTTGGCGCAAAAACTTGATAGGCCTAAAATAGGTTTATTCCCCAAGTGTAGGGATCAAGTTATAGTAAAGTTTGTAAATCGGGAAATCGTTCCAAGGGACAAGTAATTTTATCTAAATCTTAAATGAAACCACCTTTAATAATTTTGATTTGTTTTAAAAAACTATTTTAAAAAGAAAACAATAAAAAGACTAAAGAAGAGTGAAATCAAGGTTGGAAAGAAATTTAGGATTCTTGATTCCACCACATAAATGGACTATCTAAAACATGCATTCAATCAATAAATTCCTTTTTTCATATATAACTCAAAATCTAACATAATAAACTATTTAGATTCCGGAAGATATTCTTTAATAACACAATTCAAAATCATTCATATTTTAATTGATTATCACATATAAGTTATATTCCTTAATAATCATTCATCATCTAATAAGCATATCCCATCTAATAACTTAACAAAAGCATGAAATATCTCACTGTGAAGCATGAACAAAGACAAGATTATAAAATTTATATGAAATAACAATTAATAGACATTGAAGCTCAATACAAGGATTCATTAATCAATAACATATTTCAAAATAAGCCCAATTATGGGTTTCCTCTAAAACTCTAGATACAAGATTAGCTACTCATGAAATCTAAAGTAATATTCATTTAAATTCTAAAGTAAATGGAATTACAAAAGATAATGAAAAGAAATCACCAAATGAGATTTAGATCCATAGCTCCTTGTCCCTCCATGTTGATGTCCAATATTAGCTCCAAATATTTCCAAGAATATGACCCAAAACTCCAAATAATAGCTTTTTAGAAGATGAAAGAAGAGAAATTTAGAAGAGAGATAGAAGAAGAAGAGATTTTAGAGAAGAAGTTATGGAGAAATTAGAAGTTTAGAAGAAGAAATTAGGAGTAGAAAGAAATTGTAGAGAATAGATGAAGGTAGCTAGAGAAAGTAGTAGAAGAAATGGATTTAGGGTTAGAAGATAGAAGGAGAATAGGCTTAGAAATTAGAGAAGGAAGCCTTTTGAGAGGGATTTTAAGTCTAGAGAGAAATGAAAGAGGTAGAGATTTATTTATAGATGGGTTGATGGCTAGGGTTTTAGGAGTTAATTGGAAGAAAATGGGAGAAAGAGGGTTAATATAGGAAGTTAGGGTAGCTTTCTACTCAAGAAATGATTTCTTATTGGTTGAACATAAAGTGAGATAAAAAGGAGGGGCATAAAAGTAATTTCCGTAGGGCTTAAAAGGAGAAAAGAGGGGACCAAGGTGCTGTCCGTTTTGTGCATTCAGGGCGTGCCACGTCACCTTGTTGTGTCCCACCAGCCAGAATGGTGCCCAACAGTGTCCCACTGGTCCACTTCCTTTGACTCCAACTTTGACTTAGCATATTTCACTCATCCGGACTCCGATTTGACTTCCGTTTTCTCCTACGGACTCGTCTCGACCTCTACTTTTCACCCATGCACTGACCTTGGCCAAATTACCAGAATGTCCCTATCTTAATACATTTCGCCTCGACTTTGGCCTCACGGACATACACTCTAAAAGATGAAATCACTCAGAAAATGTTCGCTCATATGTGCGAGTGAGATCACCAAACTTGAACTCAACACATAAAAAGGGTGAGGACAACATTTTAGAACGAATGATCTACGAAAGGAATATAACCACTAAATGGAATGGAGAAGCTCACTTACCCTTCTCACCCACTCTACCCTCTAATAATGCTTCCTAAAGGTCAACGGATACAAGTGATGAGATGGATGGTGATGAGATCCCGAGAATGTCGACGCCTTCAATGCTAGAGAACTCCAAGCAACTTTCATACTTAGCTTTTTTGCTTCGAACACTTATTTTACATAACAAACTAATGTTCACATGAACTTTTACACACACTTTCTGTTTTTCAGAGATTTTTCTCTTTTTTTCATTCTTTTTTTTTTTTTTTGAAACACAACTACAAACAATGCAATACCAACACTAGTATTCTCAACAATCAACTTTTCGATTTTTTGCACTTTGCTTTCACATTCTTCTTTCTTTACTTTCCATGCCTTCATTTTTTCTTTTTTGCATTAGTGTACACAAACGTGGTGTTATTGTCCTCTTCGCCTGACCTTGGGGCACAACAAAGTTTTCTTCAGATTTTACCACTTTCATTCTCTTTAAAATCACGGAAGTGTTTTATTTTTCTCTAAGGTTGTGTTTGTTTTTAATTTTTCAGATCTTAAATCTGAATTGGAACCGAATTCAGATTTTAGATGTTTCTTTTTAAATTTGAGAAAATCTGAAAACTGAACTGAATTGGGTTGTGGTGTGAATGGGCTGGAAAAAAAATCCACATATTTCAGACTTCAAAACAAGTCTAAAACATTGAACCCAAAGTCTGGAATTTGTCAAATGACGCTTCTGCCCCTGTAATTTAATCTTATTTATCCTATTCAAAATTTCAACACCAGCAAAACCACCATATCACCACCACCGGCAAAACCCCCATAATCATCACCATCAACAGCAAAATCGACACCACGAACCACTACCATACCACCACCATGGTCACAAACTAGTCAGACCACTACCGCAATACCGACACCACCAAACACTAGATCTGTGAACTCTCGTCGGATCTGACGAGGTTCATCTTGTTCGAATCCTCGTCAGATTTGGCGAGGATCATCCACTCGTCTTGTTCGAAACCCTTGCAAGATCTGGCAAGTATTTATCTTTTCAGAAGTTTTGTTAGAGAGCGAAATCCAGCGAAACCTTTAACTTCAGTTAGAGAGAGAGATTGGAGGGAGATTTAACTTAGGTTAGAGAAAATCGATAGGCTGTTACGTTCTCAGATGGTGATTCCCATCCCACCATGAAGAAAGTGGGAAGAGGAAAGAACAGGCCCTCAAGAAGCCCAGATAGACGTTGATGCGGGTATGAGAAGTTATAAAGATTCTTTCCCCTTTCGTGGGATGAAGAAGTTCGAAATCATTGGATATGAAAAAGTCTGCAAGAAGGGCAGCAAATTTCGCTTCATATATGTCGCCAGGCTTTTCTTGGTGGCCTACAAGTGAAACATCGACATCCATGGCGATAAACGGAGATGGTATGTGAAAAAGGTCAAATAAAGAGAAAATGATAGAAGACAATGAACAGAAAAAAGGCAAAGATGAGACTTACCATTGAAAGAACGGTATTTAAAGGAAAAAATTTCAAATCCACAGTAATGATGGAATGACCTGCAAAAAATGTAACGTATTAATGGCAGATACGAGGTTGAAAAGCAAGCCGCGAGAAAAGCATTGAATTAGTAAAAAAATGGCTCAAATTAATGATAAGTCTCACATCTCGAGAAAACAAAAGCAGGGCTGAAAGTTAGCCCATCATGGTGAATACAAAAATAAGGTCTTATTAGGCAGCCGTTACAAAATAAAGTCGAGTAAAAATTCAGAAGACTAATCAAAGCGATACATATAAAATCTGAAAGGAAATCTTATTCATGATTGAAGCATCTATTACAGAAAAATTGCAACAACTCGAGCAGACGCATTGATCATGATCCATGAAAGTTAAAGTTTTATTAGACAGTCGTTACAAAATAAAGTCAAGTAAAAATTCAAAAGACTAAACAAAGCGATACAAATGAAATATGAAAGGAAATCTTATGTTTGATTCAAGCATATATTACAGAAAAAATTGCAACAAGTCGAGCAGACGCATTTATCATGATCCATGAAAGTTAAAGTCGAAAGGCTCTAACCAAGTCTTGATTGAATACGGGAATCCTGTGAGTGTAAGATCCTCATGGGAAAATGGATTTAATATCAATGGCTTTTGAGTACTCTTAACAAGAATAGAAGCGGAAAGGTAAGAGGAATCCTTTAATAAAAGAAAAGCATTTGAGCTTGTTGTCTCACCCATCCAGTTAACATGAACAAGAGGATGTGAGCAACATATCTACCCTCTTTCGATTTGAAGTAAGAAACAATGAGAACGGCAAACTATTCCTTGCGGATCGACGATTCTCCAAAATCGAGGTTAAGGAAAGGAAAGGCCCCGAGGATTAGCACCGCTTCCTTAAACAGACCTCCCATTTTACCACACCTTCCTTGAATGGGACAGTAAACAAGTACCTTCAAAATCAAACTAGAATAAGGGACTTATCATGAACTGGAAGAAATCAGAAAGTTGAAGAGAAATAATATCAAAGAAGAGAAACAACTAAGGAAAAGTTGTCCACGGAAAAGAACAAAGATCAATCAAACTATTTACAGGCAGAAGTTGAATAGCAAAGGTCTTAAAAACAGGCTTAAGGAACAAATGATAACTCCTTGGAAACTGGTGAAGCAATTCATATGCATAAGGAAATCGCGGCAAATCTCTGACTAGTCAGACATACAATTAATGTGATAAGAAATAACTAAGGCTTCAATCCTATGAAAGAGGGGTGTGTGTACCACGCTTGATAAAAGCGATTTCGTGATCAGTTACCCAAAGGACAATGAAGAAAACGTGTGATCAGAAGATCAAGATCAACCTGACATCAGGAGATAAAAAAGAAAGAACAATATCTGTTCTCGAAAAAAGCGTAAGGCGTTCAAGTCTCTCGCATCATAATTGATAGGCCTATAAATAGGTCTATTCCCGTAAGTATACGGGGTCAAGTTATAGTATTTATAATAAGATCGAGTATCTTCCCAAGAGATAGGTAGGTAACTTCGGATATTGATTGCGGGTTTAACCCAATAATCAAAATGTCAATAGCTAACTTAAACTAACACACACACCCCACTCATAAAATTGATGATTGATTTGTAAAACAAAGAAACAAATAAAACTAACTAAACTATCTAAGAGAGGGGAGAAGATATCTAAGGTTATAAAATCCACCACATAATTTCACTTTATAAAACAAGCACTTAATTACTTAAATCTCTTTTGTATTTACTCGGGATCCAATATAATGAACTATTTGGATTCCGGATGATATTCTAGATAAAACAATTTTATAATTACTAATTCTAATTGTCTTCCTTATAAAGATTCGGATCACTTAACTATTATTCATCATCTAAAAAGCATGCTCCATCTAACAACTTAACGAAAGTATGAAATATCTAATTATGAGGCATGAGTAATGGAAAGAAAATTCAATCCATATAGATAAACAATCAATAGACATTAAAGCACATCAAAGGATTTAATTAATCAAGAACAAGTATTATAAAGATCCAAAATGGGTTTCATTCACAACCTTAGATTGCTAAATTAACTATACATGGAATCTAGAAATAACATTCATTGACATTGTAAAATAAATGAAAAATACTAAGAAATTAATGGAAAGAAATCACCAAGAATGCTCAAATTCCATATCCCCATGTATCTCCAATTTGTCCAAGATTTGCTCCATTTATGCTCAAGAATGTTACTCCAAGAAATCCAAGTAATAGCTATTTTATTGCCACCCAAATAAGAAAAAGAAAGGGAAAGAAGAAATTAGATCTAGAAAGTTGGAAAGAAGAGATGAAGAGGGTAAAGATGATAGAAGAATATGGAAGGAAGAAGGAGAAGACTATTAATGGAAGAAAAGTAATGGTAGAGAAGAAGATGGAAAAAGAACGGAAAAGAAATGGATTTAGTAGTAGAGAAGAAAGATTAGGTAAGGGGAAGTATGAAGAAATAGGTAAAAAGAAATAGGTAAGAAGAGGTATGAGAGGGTTTGCAAGTCTCGGTTTTAATGGAGGAGAAAGGTGTTATTTATAGATGAGTTAGGGTTTTGGTTGGGTTAAATGGTAAAAAGAATTAAAAGGAAGGGTTACTTTTGGAATTTAATGGGTTAAAAGGACAAAACCAGGTGGCTAGGGCTTTAAAGTGGGAATTCGGATGTTACTGTGTGACGGGAACCATGGAGCTAAGTTGCGGGTCACATACAAGCCGTCGGATTAGAAGACGCGGGATCTGGACAGACATGAGACCGCCACGTGGCCGGGAGCACCTTAATAGGATGTCTCGGGTAACATGGAACAGGAGAAAGAAGGGGACGCACAGCAGCCACACGATCGTGAAAACGCGGAAGGGACCGGCTGAGATTAAAACGCTGAAGTGGGAGTACGGAACTAAGTTGCCTCGGGAAACAAGGAAACATAACACACGTAGACGCTCAGAAGCCGTCCGATCTAGAAAACACGGAAGGATACGGTCCAGATTAAAACGTGAGATCGGGGCTACCGAGTTAAGCTGCAGTGCGCTCCATTGGATCATGCCTAAAAGTGCAGATGCACAGGAGCCGTTGGATTTAGAAGACGCGGAGGGTAACGGCCACGATTAAAAAGTGGGATTGGGACCACCGTACTAACTTGCAGCGCGCTACACCAGATCAGGCCTATAGGGGCCATTTCAATGTTAAGCGGAAACATGGGAATTAGATATACCGTCCTCCATTGCGCGCCACGTGTCCCACCGAATCCCGCATGCCCGAATTTGCACCGATTGTATCCCTCCTGGTCAATATCCTTTGACTCAACTTTGACTTTGATTTATTCCTTCGTCCGGACTCCGATTTGACTTCCGTTTTCTCCTACGGACTCGTCTCGACCTCTACTTTTCAACCACGCACTGACCTTGGCCAAATTACCGGATTGTCCTTGACTCCAAATGACCAAAATACCCTTCATGCATCTTTTCCTCGTTTTTAACCGTTTTTCACACCTAACTCTCCAAAAGACACCTAATCAAGAAAACCAACCATTGTATTATAATAAAGACTCGAAACGAACTAACTCGACTAAATTAAACGACTCTGATGGGACATTTTCATGACCCATCAATAATGCACACGTAAACATCCAGAAAGAGACGCTCATCAGTTAAAGAAAAATAATCTGGCTTCATTCACTACCCTGGTTCAAGTATACCCCAAACACTCAATATTTATTTACTTAAGTTAATTGTGCATTGTTATAGCATTTGCATAGATTTATCCGTGGAATCAAAAGGAAAACTATTAAGTTATTCTACTCGTTAGTTTCTCTATTTTCAACTAAGGAGTCGCGGGACTCGTGATGATCCAAAAAATGATCATTAGTTGACTACGGTCAATAAGTCAAGGAAATGTCAAAAGCCCAACAGGTCAGCCCACATCAAATCAACAGGGAGGTTGAATGTGAAAGAGGTCTTCTACTCAAGCCCAAAGCTGGAGGGTTGGTACGATTGTCTAAGGTGCCTAAGACCTTCTTTGGCTCTAATACGACCTAGTCTATCATGGGATTTAAGAGAAGATAAGGGGGTACTATTGTCTTAGGTGCTTAAGCCCATCTTTGGATCACATATGACCAAGTCATGGGATTTAAGAGAAGATAATGGGGGTCGGCGTAAAGTGGGCAAATACTTTAATCCCGATAAAAAAAAAATTGGGGGTGGGGGGTAGAAGTGTGTCTTATGCTTTACTGGCTTAATCCCAAATTTTATCGAAGAACTCAGTTAGTGAGGATCTTAAGTATTTATTAAACTTGGGCTACAAGAGTCTCACAAGGAAGAAACTTCTCGTATATAATTTACAAGATTAGAAGCACGATCTATCCTAAATACCGAGTATCCTTGAATAAGGGAATTTGCTTATTTCAAATATAAGGGATAATCTCAAAGAGTAATCCCAATATCACACAACTACAAAATAGTAGTTTCCATCCAATACGGTGGATCTTTACCGCCTCAATCAACACCGGCTAACAATATTCAGTCAAAGAAGTCTATAAAAGGTAACGAGTTTGTTTCGAAGCAGACAAGCAACGACTACACCTCCAAAATTCGGGTTCACTCAATACTAAATCATTTAACTGCAAAGGAAATCTGACTGCCCTGAGCACCGGAGAGGTTTCCGAGTTCCTTACAGGTTTGCCCCCAAATCGAGAGGAGCAAAGTGGCATTCAGCGTAACAGTCTCAACATCTTGAGTGGTAGTGGAATGAAAATTTTTCACATCACCAAGTATCAAACTTAGATTCTTTGAGCGTAATCTTAAAATAACATAAATAACACCAAAAGAACAAACATCAGAAGAAACAACAAATTAAAAGATAACTCGCATTAAGGTAAGAAGAACTTGAGCGACTGTCCCTATCATCGAAAGCACGAAATGTTTTACAGTATGTGCGATTTTCAAATCTATTTTGGTCCAGATTTTTTTTTCCAATGATATAGCAACGAAGAATATTTGGCATAATAGAAGAAGAAGAAGAAGTTTTAGTTTTGCAAACCAAGCTTGCAACTTACATTCTGCAGCCCGAGTTTGCAACTTACATTCTGCAGTCTGGGTTTGCAAGATTTACAAACCCAGTTGGCAGAAAAATGAAAAAAAAAACACGTAGCTTTTTCTGAGGATTTTTTTCGAAAAAGAAATATTGAAAATGGATCTTGTTAAAAAGACATCAAAAATCTATTATATAAATATATATGTGTGTGTGTGTGTGTGTGTGTGTGTGTGTGTGTGTGTGTGTTTGATCGAAATCTAACATCTAATTAGAAAGTTATATGTGTTTAAATTTCAAGAGAAAATGAAAAAAATGGTCGCGCCTTTGTGGAATAAAGAATAATCTCCGGGGAATAAATTCCATAGAGAATCCATGTTTTTCTGTACATTCTCAGGGCCATATTTTATTTTAGTCCAAAAATTCACTTGATCAAACATTGTCCCCTAATCTTCATCTTCTTTATTACCTTCACCACCACAACTTCACACCACCACCATCCCGGCCATGACCATTCTGGCCACCACCATTGCACTTCTTCTTTTCCCTCTCTTCTCCCCTCTAACTCATTGTTACTCTTTCTATCTCTTGTTTCTTTTGTTTTCTCTCTTTCTCTCCCTCTCGTTCTCATTATCTCTTTGTCGTTCTCACTCTAGATCTCTCCTATCTTTCATTATAGATCACTCTCATTATTTCCTTAGTTATAGGCACATCTCTCTCTCACTATCTAAATCTTTCTCGCAGTCTTTCTTTCTCTTTCTTGTAGTCTCTCTCTTTCTTTGTCTGTATAGATCTTACTGTGGAAATTACAAAGTTTGTGGTCACGAAACGATTTGTAGCCACGAAATGGTCATGGCCACGAAACGTCTTGTGGCCGAATAATGGTCATGGCCACAAAATATTTTGTCGCCACGAAATCCTCGAGGAAGGTCTCACCAGAAACCCTCATCGTTGTTAGGTTCCGACAAAGGGAACACTTCCCTTTGTTAGAACGGTGTATGTGTGAGAGAGGGAGAGAAACAATGAGAGATCGATTGAGAAACAGTGAAAGATTGAGAGAGAAACAGTGAAAGATTAAGAGTGAAATAGTGAAAGATAGAGAGACATAGACAGTGAAATAGAGAGAAATAGACAATGAGGAATCGAGAGATAGAGACTAAGAAAAGAGAGGGAAAGAATAAGAGGGTAAGAGAGAGATGGTGAGAGACAGTGGGAGAAAGAGAGAGAGAGAGAGAGAAAGATAGATAGAGAAAGAGAAAGATAGATAGAGAAAGAGAAAGATAGATAGAGAGAGAGAGAGATAAGAAGAGAGATGATGAACATTAAGGGGCAATGTTTGATCAAATAAATTTTTTACTAAAAAAATATGTCCATGATTCAATATTGACTAAATTTTTATTCCGTAGAAAATAATTTTTATTCCCCAAATGCGCGGCCGAAAAAATAGTTAAACAGAAAAGTGATTAGTCTTTATAAATATTTTGACCTAAATAATAGTTATGAAATGTTTTTTTGACCTATTCTGAATATTATTTTAACTCAAATAGCTAAAACTCCATCTACATGACAGAGGTTGTTGAGTTTGAGCTTCCTTAATCTATAAGAGCATCTCCAATGCAAGACTCAATCTTAAAAATGCTACCTAGGGTTTTAGAGTTTTAAAATAAAATTAAAAAATTTAAAAAAAAAAAAAAAAAAAAACTCTCCAATGCAAAACTCAATTGACATCATGTGGAAGCATATAATTTTGAGATGTCTTAATTACAAACTCTATTTTTGATATCTCATTTGAGTATTTTTAAGAGCATCCCGAATGCAAACACTCAAAAAAAACTCAATTAATTCAATGTGTCAAGTATGAATTGAGATCTTCTTTCCTAGGTGGCACAATTGAGATACTCAATTCAAAATCCTTCTCCAATGCAACAATCAAAAAACTCAATATTCACTTTTAGATTTACTCTTGGTTTTTATTTTAATATATAAAATGATGATGTGGGATAATAGAGCTACAACAATAAATGTTGAGATTCAATTTGAGTGTTGTATTGGAAAGTGTTTTTTTTGCTAAAAACTCAAGTAATCCTAGGTGCCCAATTGAGTTTTTCAATTTGAGTGTTGCATTGGAGATGCTCTAAGTATCCTAATCATCAAATTTTGTTTTAGGACAATGTACGGTAAGACTCCAGAGTTTTTTCTTTTTTTTAGAAACCTCTCCAATGCAAAACTCAATTGAGATCACGTGGAAGCATATAATTTTGAGATGTCTTAATTACAAACTCTACTTTTGAGATATCATTTGAATATCTTAAGTATCCTAGTCATCAAATTTTATTTTAGGACCAATACAATTTTTTTCTCTCTCAACGACTATTTCTTTTTAAATTTATGTGTACCGTGTTTAACTATACAAGTGTTTCGGTAAGACTTAATGCAAAACTCAATTGAGATCACGTGGAAGCATATAATTTTGAGATGTCTTAATTACGAACTCTACTTTTGAGATATCATTTGAGTATCTTAAGTATCCTAGTCATCAAATTTTATTTTAGGACCAATACAAATTTTTTTTTATCTCAACGACTATTTCTTTTTAAATTTATGTGTACCGTGTTTAACTATAAAAGTGTTTCGGTAAGACTTAATGCAAAACTCAATTGAGATCACGTGTCATCAAACTTTATTCAGGACCAATACAATGTTTTTCTCTCTCAACCACTATTTCTTTTTAAATTTATGTGTACCTTGGTTAACTATATAAGTGTTTTTGAGCGTTGCATTGGAGGGGGAATTAAATAAGAGATTCAATTTACACGCAGGAAAAATAATCACAACTGAGACTCAACACAAATCAATTTGAGTGTATTTTCTAGTTTTGCATTGGATTATCTGAATAATAAATCTCAAAAGAAAATATCAGGATGCCTTTCTTATGGAGAAAAAGTCTATAATCGCAAAATTACTAGTCTATAATCAAAACCATTCATCAGAACAAATTGGAGACTGGCTTTAGTATGGAACCCTAAAGAAAAGAATTGTCATGGTAGAAGCTGCACGTTGCAAAGATTGTATTCGTTTAGAAACTTCACTCGTGTGTTTGTCACTCGTGTGTTTGTCGGAGTAAATTTCAACCATCTCTAGGACTATTGCCTTCTTGAGTACAATATCCAGAATAGCGACCACATCACAATTTTCTGAACGCATAGGCTGCCGAGAAAAAATCTCAAATTTCTTTAGGTTAAATAACATCCGTTGTGACGAGAAAGGTACTCGGTTACTTGAGTCGGCTGGGTTACTAGAGTCGGCTTCTAATAGATCCATAGATATAGTTGATCGTATATCCACTACAAGTTCCTCTATATTAGGAGAACTCTCAAGCAAGTATGCTATGGCATTGACACAATCTCTTGTCAACCATGTTGTCAACTTCAAACGTTTCAAGTTATGAAACATCAATCCAGTTCCTTGTAATAAGTTATTAGGAGCTTCTACTAAGAGTAGATGAGTGAACAAAGCTGATAAACTTAGAGTTTCCACGTTACCAAATGCTCTAAGTAGTTTAATCATCTCTTTTGCATACGAGTTTTTCGCCACTTTATCAAACTTGGAATGTTTTTCAAAGAGATCAATTCTAGCTTTAACTAAACAAGGAAAACTACCAATATCAAAGCCTTTCCATGCAAACCCTTCACAACTGAATGATGTGAGATTCGGAGCATATAACTCAATCATATATTTATTTTTGTCGTCCATAAAATGTAATTTCAAATCCTTAAGTTGTGGAGAAGAAATGCCAATGTTGGTGTAGTTAGGGTTGCAGTAGGACATAGACAATGACTCGAGAAGAGGACAACGCGATATGATTTTCTTAATAACATCACCAACACCACATAATTCAACTCCGCGAAGACTTAGTTTTTCAAGTCTAGGGAAACTCATTGAATCAGGTATGTGTAACTTACGAGAATAACAGTACTGAATCCTGAAGTTAAATTCTAATATTCTCAATGATTTAAAATCAAAAGGTAAATGAATTCTTAAACGACCTCCAATAATATATAGTTCTTGAATGTTTCTTGTAATTGCAGCTTCAATCCATTTAACAAGACTCTTTCTTTTAACATCAGAAGGACCTTTGTGATGAATAGAATGAAAATCAGAAGGAAGTGTGAGATGAAAAGTATGAATATCAGAAGTGTGAGACAATAATACCTTACTCACAAAATCTTCAAATTTCCTTTCCTTGTCAAGATCAGTAAGGTCGAATTTTAGAAAAGGGTTAGATTTCCAGACATCTTTCCATCTTCTTGATAAAACGCTGGTTTGGATTATTTCTTTCAATTCAAGAAAAGAGAGAACTTGATGAAGAACATTATCTGGTAACTTACTTATTTTATCTTTTTTGTTCATCTTTTCTTTCTTTTTTTGGAATTCTAGGGTTTGCATTTTTTTTTTTTTTTTGATTGACAATTCTAGGGTTTGCATTAACATGCTTAAATAGACAAGTAGAGTCCCAAAACCCTAGTTACACAATGTCGGTCTAAAAAAAGGCCATTTCAAACAAATGGGCCTCATGACAGATAAATACACCCCCTTTACCGTTTCAACGTCTCGTGAATTATCTCTATGAAAAAGCCCAAAATCCAAATCCAATTGAGACCTAACGCCCATTTGGTTCCGCTTAAGCTTGTTTTAAGTGTTCATTCGAAATTTTATATGTTCGGTACGAAAAATCTGCAACTTATTATTTTAAGTGTTTTCACAAAATAAACTAAAATATTTGTTTGACCAATTAACAGGCAATTGTTTTCACGCAAATTTTTATTCTATTATTTTAAATAATGATCAGTTATGTTTACGTAAAATTCTGGCTCGCCCTTTGATTAAAAATTTGTATATGCATAATATTATATAATGTATCGGGTTAATAATCAAATCTTTTATTATCGTGCTTATAATAAAATCGCTATCTATAGGTCCAAATTCTGGATCTACCATTGGCTATCCATATGGCAGTTTAAAATATCTTGAAAGAAACTTCTCCAGAGAAAGAAATTCAGAGTGGCTAAATAATGTTTATCATAAAAAAAAGGTCGAATAATGTTTATCACAAAAAAAAAAGGTCGAGGCTTTAGAAAAACAAGAAAAAAAAATTGAGATACAAAATTTTAAACGGAAATTGTAGGTTTTGTTAAATTTTCCGAGACAATAGAACTTCATCTTCTTCCTTATCTCCTCTCATCTCCTGGCACCATATCCGGACACCACCTCCAACCACTACCATCTCTCTCTCTCTTTGTTTTGGAGAAAAAGACCCAAACCCTTCGTCAGGACACACGAAGAGACATAGAAAGGGGGTTCTCTCTCTCTGTTCTGGAGCAGAAGACCCAATCCCTTCGTCGGGACAGATGAAGAGACATAGAAAGGGGATGGGGGAAGGGAATGAGAGAGGAAAAGGAGAGAGATCACTGTAAAATATTGCTTGTGGTGACGTCCACAAATCGTTTCATGGACCAGCACGCTACGACATAAAGCAACCAGCTTCGCAACAAGAGCGAAGCGAGCCACGCTAGTAGCGCGCATCCGTTTTTCAGTTAGCTTCAAAAAAATCGTAGCGCGCTAGCTGCAATCTTTCTAAAGCGCTAACGCGCAACGTTTCTCCTTCGTACTATCGTGGGCCATCACACACAAGCGTTCCCTGAAGGTCGAATGTCGTCCCTAATATGTTTTGGGGACGAAATCGACTCAGTCACGCGTACCCGTCACGACAGTAAGAGAAAGAGTTCGGGACGATTTGTTTCGCCCAAATTACGTATTAGAGACAAACTAAGGGGATGATCTCTTATAGTAATCAAAAGTCCACAGATGCATAGAAAGAACGATGGTGGGATTTGGAAAAACAAAAGAGAAAAAAAATAGTAGTTTGTACTCAGCGAATTTTTCTTGGGCCACCAAAACGGTGGCCTAAATAAATGACTAGAAAATCCAACTTTAAGACACAGAGGGATGATTGTCAACGTCCTAAAAACATTTGAAAAAGAAAGGCTGAGGTATAAAAGTCGTGGACGGCAGGATTCGAACCTGCGCGGGCAGAGCCCACATGATTTCTAGTCATACCCGATAACCACTCCGGCACGTCCACTGTACATGTCTTTGTAATCTCCTGTCAAGTAATTATAGATGTTCAACAGCTCATATAGAATACACAACCACCATGGCCTTAAATTTAGAACTCTAGGTTGAGGACTTGCTCGCATTGCTAGCCAAGATATCAGTTTACGCCTACTCCGAAAGGATAATTATAATGATCGATTTGTGTCATTATCTTTCCAATAAGAGTAATTTTCATATGGTTCTTTGGTTTATGATCAGTTTCCTGTCTGACCTCATTTCTTTACGAAAATACAAAAAAAAAATTTGTTTTGTTATTTCAATACATTGACTATGAAGTTAGATTTCTGCTTTTCAAAATTATCTCTCTTTAATTATCTGTCGTTGTCTAGTAACTTAATAAGTGCAAAAATCAAACACCCTCTACGTCATCATCCTAGAGTTCTAGTTGAGGAAGGAGGAATCACAATAGTTGTATTTTTTTTCTTTTTAGAAATTGACTTGCGATCAACGATAATCATTACATTTGGGATTGATACATCAAAGATGTGATAAGTTGGATAACCGCCTATTCAAACTCTTACAAGATCGGGCCTATAGCCCAACTAAACTGTAGCGTAAAGCCCAACTGCATTATTTATACCCTAATAATCCCAATTCAAATAACTAAAGATTTCACCTTCTCCGGGATTCGAACTTGGAACCCATGGGCAACCAACTGTTGACGAATCACAATAGTTGTTAAAGCTTGAACCAGTATACAAGAACTGGGTGGGTCGTTGGACTTGCCAACATCGATCGTTAAGAAATGAACCATTACAAAATGAGAGTTAAAATAGAGATATTTATA
>BEHA01050171.1:190498-205191 GCA_002897215.1 Eschscholzia californica subsp. californica
CGTAAAATAAAAGAGTAAATTCTAACATCAACATTATAGGCACAAAGTAAGGAGATGAACTCTATTTTGAGACAAAACCAATTGGAAAATCTCTATTAAAATGTATATGACAATTTTGGTTTTTTTTTTTTGTTTGATTGGGAATTTTTTTTTTTTTTTTTTGTGGAGAAATTTGATTGGGAATTTGGGATGCTCTAGGGGTGGATGTCATTTTTGAAGGTAAAACAAAATATCAAGTGAGGTGACCCACACCATAAGAAGTTAAAAGTGAGAATTAGGGTGAGACAAATGGCATCTTGGGGTCAGGTTGCCAAGTAAGGGTCATGGTTTAAGCTTTCAATAGAGCAATTAATGGGGTGGTTTAAAAATGGGGAGATGCTATCAGAACTCTCATAGCATAGAAGAAAAAGGTAAAGAAGAAAAGCTGCACCCTAAATACCTCTTCTTATACCAACCAATGGGAATTAAAATGATTTTGTTATACTAGTTCTTGATCAATTAAATAATCTTCCAAACAAGTATTTATATATATATATAGTATACTTGAAACTTGTCTTTTTTTCTTCTTGATCAGAAAAAAAGTATTTATACAGCTTCCAGTTTACAGATAGTAGTAGAGAAGTACTGATCACTACTGAGTATTATGGAGATCATCAGTTCTCAGATAGTAGAGAGAGAAACTAGAGAGAGTTGCAGAGGTGGTCGTTAAGAAGACTCCAGTCTTTCTGTTTCTCTCAATTGGTTTATGATTATTTATGGACCTTATAGATCCATAAGGGGGAAATAGAGACATGATAATCCTTATGGCTCAGATCATTAACATATAAAACTATCTCAATTTTAGTAAAAATGTACACCCTTTTCTTTGGTTATTCATCATATCTTACTTTTGGCTCCCCCTTCCAAAATTTCTCTCTCTCTCACACAAAAAAGAGTGGAAAGTGGTGATTCAAAATCAAATGATGAACAAATACCATCTTTTTAAATGAATGCCTCATTAAATACAATTAAGCATGGTAATGACTTGATGATATCATGGTCAAATGATACTATTATTTTGACCCAAGATAATAAAACAATGCATTTTTATGGCATGAAAAAAAAGGAGGCCGACAGCCGCCTGAAGCTCTGATGTGGTCGGCCTTCACTAGCCACGTCATTGAGAGAGAGAAATGGTCTAACCAGCGATGTTGGCCACATATGTTTCAGAATGTGTTCGGTCTCTTTTTTTTTGGGGCAATTTGCACTATGTATAACAAAACAAACATGGTAACATGTAGTAGAACCCAATCCATATGCATGCACAACCATGCATATATGATATATGTAATGAATAGCACCATCAATTATCAAGATTAAATTTATTTATGGAACAAAAAGAAGTCTCATAAGTTTTTAGGTATGCTTAATCTCCATTGATCATCTTAGTTTGTCTGTAAAGAGCTCTGATTCCTTTGAAATTTGATAAAAGGAACAAAGAAATGGAATCTAGAATAACAGTCTCACCTATATTTTATAAAACATCAAACAAACTTTTATAATCCATTATGTCCCATAAGGGGAAGGAAATGATTTATAGACATGCTCATCTTTAACCTATCACTCTTAGATGGGTTGATTTTGTGATTGTATATGCTTAGCCCTATTGTAGTACTTGTTAACTAGAACGTATATACCCGATACGACAATAGTAAGCTTCGAATTCAAGTTCACTCAATAAGGTAGACCAATACATGAAACTCACTTTCTTTGAGTGGTCACATGTAGACCAAGATTCGAATCTTACCATTTCTAAAAGAAAGAAAAAAGGTAGACCAATAATCATTTCATCACTTGATCATATACTTACGAATCATTTAAGGGGAAAAAAACTCTAAAACCCACAAAGAAGAGTGTCTCATTAGAGTAACAATCATCCCTCGAATTTTAAAGTAAGAATGAAGTTGGAATTATTTTTTTTTGGAGTGTTTCCTTGTAAATTGCAGATCCCCTTCATTACTAACTTTAATGTCAAATATAATTTAGATACTAAAGATTTAATAACATTGATCTAGCGCTATATCCTAAATCTTCAAAAAACAACCAAATCCGGATAGAACATAAATTTTGATCAAATAAGATCTCATATAATCAAGATTTTCGAGTGAATACTGGGAAGTGTTTGTATCAATTACATTATGAACAGACAATTTCTTGAAATCAGACAGTTTAAATCTAAGCAAGGAATAAGAAGTGAGAATAGAATAAGAAGAAAAAGAAACATTTAATCATCATCATATATAAAAAAGAAAGCCAAAAGAAACATCAAAATCTCATTAGCTCTAACTTTCACAACAAAAGGTAAAACCAAAAGCTGTTTCTTGGATTTGTTTCTGTTCATTACTACACACAATAATAAGATGAAGCCAGTGGAAGAACAACCTGAACAACCTACTATACTGACTAGAGAGAGAGAGAGGAGTTTTAGAGAGAGAAAGAGAATAACCTAAATTCCTCTTTCTAGTGATCTATCTAACAAGAAAGCTTGAGAGATAAATCAAGGAAATTAGTATTAGATTGAGAGGTTTCACCTCCTCCTGCATTTTTTGCAGATTCTGCCATTAAAGACTCCTTGATCCAAGAGTTACTGCTTTTACTGTTCCAGTTGTTGTTGCTACCTTTACCAGGGAAAAATTCGTACTCCATTAAAACATTTCCTCCCACAGATTTCCCCTTTCGATGAACAGCTAATACTTCTACTCCCTGTAAAAATTAAATTCAATTACTTCATACCAGCAGACTCTAAAAAAACCCTAATCTTCATTTTAAATCTTCAAGTATATTAACATAGATTTTTTTAGATTGAGAATATTTTTGAGTTCCTTGTTTTTAGAGAGACAAAATTTAATATTTTTTTTTTTTTACCTCATCATTAACACCTGGAAAATTGGCGCGTCTTACTCCATTAGAACCGAAATCTTTGTTGATCTCTCCTTGATCAATAGTCCAGTTTCGTCCGAGATCAAGCTGAAGGAAATCTGGACCGTCTATTTGTTTATTTTCAGTATATCGTGTTTTTACTCCTTCAAACCCTAGATTCTCGCCATTGATGATACGTTTTTTCTGCAATAAAATAATAGAGATTCAGTAAAGATAGAAGATATAATAAGGTTAAAAAGGAAGAAAAATCTAAAAAAAAAATCTAACAACTCATCGTCACCTTCAGACAAATATCACATTGATCAGAGAAACAATGTGTTTTTGGATTTGAAGAGAGCTCGAACGGATTTTCGTTCTGAAGCCTCGGTTCATGACCAATCCTCAACCGATCCACTTCCATATGATCGGAAAACACCGGCCGGACACCGGAACCACCTGAATAACCACCATTTCCGTACTTGTAATGTGGAACTACGAAAGGCTGAGAGTTGATCGGTTGAGCACTGACATTTGTGATCGGTGTGGTTCCGAAATTGTTCAGTTGACTGAATCGGGGAAACGGAACTGAAACATTGTTTTGTTGTAGTTGTAGTTGCTGTTGTTGTTGTTGATGATGATGATCCAAAAACGGAAACTGGAATTGATGATTTTGATTGTTCTGGAAATGATGATGATGCTGATAGTTATTGATCTGATCAGACGCATGTTGATGATGGTGATGAACTTGATCAAACTCAGGCATTTTCTTCAAACTTTCTTGTACTCTTAATCTTTCTAGCTGAGCAACACCTAATCCTCTCTGTGGTAATTTCTTTTGTCCTGATTTTGAATTCTTTCTTCCTCTAGGTTTCGTAGAACCAGTATCAACCTTCATCTCTTGATGATTTTCAAAGTTCTTGATTTCTCGCTCTCTTCCTCCTGTTGTATCCATGGATGAAGAATTAGTACTCCAAAACATTAAAGACGTCACCATTAAAACTCACACAAAATCTTCTTTCACAGAGAAAAAAAAAACCTAAAACCTAGATAGTTTTTTTTAGAGAGAGAAAGTATAAGAAGAAGAAGATGAAGACATGATGCCTTTAAGAACAGAAACCTCTCTCTATGAGAAATGCTAAAAAGTGAAGTACTCTACTACATATTAAGAACGAATTTTTCCTTTATATATAAGCAAATGAAAGCTAGAGTGAGAAAGAGATAGATAGATAGAGAAGAAGAAGAAATCCAACGGCTGGAAATTACCAAAACAGTGAGATACGTGTCAAAGTAACCGTATTTGTGTACGATTGAGCTACAGGTGGTCCCTACTTCTTTCCTCCGTAATATCAACAACCTCTAATAAGAACTTGTTCTCTTACCTGATGGATTGATGATCTTTGTTCAAGGTGTGATCGATGGATGATTCCCTCTAAAATGGACCCCACAAATTAATATAGTAGGGAACATTTTTAGACTGCCATTGCAGTAGCAGAACTCACAATTTGTGTGATTCTTCAGCTGCTCAAAATACCTATCTCTCTCTATCTTCTCTCTCTCTCTAGTCTCTACATATATATAGAGACCCAAACTAAAAGAGCATCAATTGTGTGTGATGTATCCTAGGGTTATAATTGTATATCAAAGGAATAGTATAAAGTGGTGTTTGTTTTTCCTAGTCACCTCCAAAATCTAATTGGAAATCTGAATTGAGATATTATAAATTGTACATATATTTATCTAAAGTCGACAACATAGATGATTTAGTATTTCTGTTTCAATCAGACGAATCAAATTCATACAATAGGAAAAACAAACAAATGCCACATTTTGACCGTGATATAATGGAGTGTTTGTGTTAAATCGTATTTTAATAGTGTAATCCAAGAGATATATTTAAGGATTTGGTAATAAAGATAAAAGAATCACCTAAGATAGAGGTGGTTTGATAAAATGACCTAAATTGTATGGAAATTTTGTAATAGCTGGATCCCATATGTGATATAGGAGAAATTCTTTTTTACTTACGTTTTAAGAACAAATGGATATTATCATTTTTGTGCATGTTGATCTTATGAGCTAGATTCATTTAAGACCCATTATATATTTTTTGATCTACTTAGCACACACAATCGAGCGTAATATTGGCCTTTATTAGTATAAATCAACCAAATAATGTGTTTCTTCAGGAAATTTAGAATAAAACGGGCTTACAAGATTGTATATAGATTTAGGAGAAAGAAAATATAGATATCGCGAACTAGATTTCTCCAACGTGTTTATTTTATATTTTCTAATCTAAATTTTTTTGTGAACCAAATATGTTTTAGGATATATCATAGGGACCAAGTATTGGTAATTGGACATATCTTTAACCATCTATATAACAAATGACATAGGTTTTGTTGCTATGTCATAACGTTGGTGTCTAAATCTCGGTCGTCTAATTTTCTTTTGTAAATCATGGCCCTTCATTTTAAAGAGTCTTTGAAAAAATAGATATTTAACAGTCAAATTACTACTCAGTCCCTAAAAACTCTCAAACCTTTTTTCTCTCTTTCATCTTTTCTCCCTTCAAACAACATTATTTAAGGATTTGGTAATAAAGATGACAGAATCACCTTAGATATAGGTGGTATAATAAAATGATCTGAATTGTATGGAAATTTTGTAATAGGTGGATACCATATGTGATATCTCAAGGAGAAATTCTTTTTTACTTACTTTTTAAGAACAAAAGGATATTATCGTTTTTGTGCATGTTCATCTTAGGAGCTAGACTCATTTAAGACCCATTATATTTTTTGATCTACTTAGCACACACAATCCAGCGTAATATTGGCCTTTATTAGTATAAATCAACGAAATAATGTGTTTCTTCAGGAAATTTAGAAGAAAACGGTCTTACAAGATTGTATATAGATTTAGGAGAAAGAAAATATAGATCTCCCGAACTAGATTTCTACAACGTGTTTATTTTATATTTTCTAATCTAAGTTTTTTTTGTGGGGCTGGAAGTGACCAATTATTTGTTGATATAGGTTTTGTGGACCAAATATGTTTTGGGATGGATCATAGGGACCAAATATTTTTTTGCTTACCACTAATATAAATGCATAATTGCACATGCCTCTTTCAAATTTGTAATTGGACGTATCTTTAACCATCACAAATAAGTGATAAATTTTCATGACTATACTGCACAACTTAACTTCAAATTGAATACCACATTTTTCATCTTAAGTCATTTTCAAATCCTTCTTGGTGCTAATTATTATTTTGTCTTTCTTTACTCTCTCATCCTAAAAAGATAATTTTTTGTTCCTTTAATCCTTGATATAATTTTACATAATTCAAAGTCGTTCCTCTCGGTGTTCTGATCTTCACTTAAACCATACACACCATTAACTTCATTTTGATTCTATCAACTTCATCAAGTCGCTGTAAAGGGAAGATAGTGAGCAAAGGCGATCCATGTACAAGTCTTTTTTCTTAAGAAAATTCAAGAACCTTTGTTCACGGAGGTCTTCAATGCAAAAGAGGAAAATAGTAAAAGATAATGAAGGGAAATGGAGAGAGAGAGAGAGAGAGAGAAGAAGATGATGTGGAGAAAACAAATGAAAATGAAGAAGTATTTGAAGATGAAAAGTATATGAAGATGGTGAAAAGATGAAAGAGAGGAAAAAGAAGGGGTAAGTTCAATTGAATAAAAAAAAGGGTAGTTCGGTCATATATACAAATTTTAACTTGTTGCCGGTGGGAGAGTAAATCTGATTTCAAATAAAAATATGTATATTCAATTACACAATTAGGGGTAAATTTAAAAAATTTGAAGGTCACTGGTCTAGTTCTCATCACAATGGTAACTCGTGATCTATTGAAACTGTGTCGTTAAGAATATTAATAGTGACATATTTAGAAGTTTGTGTGCTCTTTAAAGTGAATAGGTGCCTATAGGATAGTTACGAACATATTAAATCATTACGATGAGTCAAAGCCAAATTATGTACGATGATGATTGTCTATTGTACTCACGTAACTATGATGTCTATTGCAGTTGATTTCGTTTACTCTCCTAAATCAGCCAACATTTCGGGTGGCCGTTGTATCTCCCTACTAATTTTTTTGTTTCTTTTTTGTTGCAAAGTATCACTTTACTCAATAGTTAATACTACAAAGAGGTGTACGCCCAATTTGTTGAGAGTAGAATTTTGGGTGGTGTAAGAATTTTGGGTGGTAACTCTTTGAGAATCCAATTGGCGTACACCAACCCATCTCAACCCAATTGGCGTGACCAACCCATCTTGCGTGGATTCGGGTCGTTATAACACTTTCCTGCTGAAGCCCCATAGTTTCTTTCTCTCTCTAAGTTCACTTACGATCTCTTTTAGAGAGAGAAAGTGGTCCAACAAACGCGTGTATTACTTGGTCCGGCGCTCGTCAGCCAGGTAGGACCACAATATAGTAGGGGTATATATGTGAGACTACGAGGAAATCATTGAGTATTTGGATAGAGAAATTAAAGACTATAGCTAATTCTAACTCTAGAGAGAGAAAATGTCTGGGGGGAGGGACTAGGGAGCCGATGCTTTCTTTGGTATAGGTAGCTAGGGTGTACGGATAGTGTGTATGGCGGCTAATAACAGGGACGTTGAAAAATGTATGTAGTAGTATGATGATTATGATCAAAGTAGGGTGTTGGTTATGGTTGAGGCCTTGATGGAGTTGAGTTATAAAAGAGAGAGAAAGAGAGAGAGAGAGATTAGGGTTTTGGGTTGCTGATAATGAACAGACATTGTGGATTCTCGTTTTCTGTGAAACAGATCTTCCCCTGCATGGAATGATTGGGTTTTTTTTTGTACTACTAGTGAGAGAAAATAGTGGGGTCCACTTATCAGTTACACACATGCTGCGATTTGGGAACATCTCCTGCATCTTCCAGTCTCTCTCTGTGCCAATACTCTGGAAAAGAAGATGAGAAAACCAGATATATAGAGAGAGAGAATGAGGATAGAGAAATAAAGTATAGTGAGAGAAAGGAAGTAACAAGAGAGAATAGAGATAGAGAGATGGATCCTCCATGACAAATTTACTAGACAAACCTTCATATTTGATTATATTATCGATACTACCCTCGCCTACTAGAAACAAATTCAAAATCTTGTTGCCCAAGTCTAGGAATAATTTTTGTATTTTATGGCTGTGGGTTTTCTTCAACCTTCACAAAGAAGAAAAATTAGCACATTTTTATCCAAATGTCCCTAATCTCGAAATTATCAATTATTTTATGAATAATATTATACAGAGTCATCTGAAAATGACGTACCATGCCCACAATTCAATACAGACATGCCACATCATTTTCAATCATATCGCAACACAAAAATTAAATCAAATAACATTTTTGTTATATGAAGTTCAATTTAGTTATGTACGATGAAAATAGACTACCAATATTTTAACTTTGAACTTTCAAACATATTACAATTTCAACAAAAAGAAAGATGACAGATGCTTTATTGATTTATGATCCCAATATAAATATGATCCCAATATACTAACCTATTTGTCCTGCCCTCACCTCAACTTATTTGTATTATCACAAAATATTTGTTCTCATACATCATGATACATGGTCAAACTACTCGAACATGAAAATCCCAATCCACATTTATAATGACCAAACTACCCATCAAACATGAGAAATATAAAAGCAAGATAAGGGGATAGTTCTGTCAAGTTAATCAAAAGAAGAAGTTATTTTCATAGTCATTGTGATGGTTGCCATAATAAACCTATAGATTAGGGTAACTGTTAGGTTTGCATTCCTACTAGTTGTGTAAAAGCATATCCACTTTAGGGTAAAATGGAGCAAAGTACTTTGAAATGTTTGTTTCTTCAAAGAAGACTAGCCTCAAAGGTTAGAAAAAGGAAAAAGATAAATAGGACCACTAAAAGTAAAGGGAAGGGTGCCCTAAATATATGGGAAACACAGAGGACAGTGGGAGTTATAGAAGAAGTAAGAGTTCCTCTGGTGCCTACCCACAGGGGATATTATTATTATGACTTTGGATCTGAACTGAGATACGATTTCTTAATGATGCCTCTCTCTCTTCTACGACTACCTTGATAAGAATAGGCTTCATAATCAATTTTAGGTATATAAGAAATTTCCCTTGACCTAATACTTGCCTAGTTATCCCACTTGTCCCCACTAGACAAAACAAGTAGAAATTGATAACCAAATTGATGCATTTTAATTTTTAATGGAAGTATCACAATATATAGATTGATAGATAAGCTAATAGTGAGTGCAGTTACGTTCGAGTATATGCAGTCGGTCTGTCTCACACATCTGGCGTGTTTAGTTGGGCCACTACTTATCCATGTATAATTCTCGATGGTTATGCCACGATCTTTTGAAAACCCACCTAAGATAGACAAAATATACCCAAGGTCTACAAAAACGTATAATTTTCAAGGTCGGAATCTTATTATTGTAGGTGTACATGGAGTAACAATTGAATTTCTGTTTTTAATCCCAAAAGTTGCCACAAATTTCAATACTTGAACTTATTATTGTAATAACACCAAAATAGAACTTGAACTCAGGACTATCCCCAACTAGGAGCAAATGGCATGCCTAACATTAACGAGATCAATGCAATTATGCTTTCTCATCATACCAACCAATCCTCAAAGAAGAGAAACAACCTTAAATTAGAATATCCGCCCGCTAAAAGGTGATTGGAGAGCCACAGGAAATGTAATTGTAACTTAAAAAGCATGGGATATATCTCATAATATCGAGCGAACCAAGAAGAAGAAGGGTCCGCTACTAATTTGAATAGTTAAGAGGGTCGAGTCACCAATGAAAGAAAAATAATGTTATACACTCTTAGAGCTCAGAAGTAGAGGAAGTATCTGTTAGAATCGGAGCCGATTTTGGCTTGACCCGACTCGTCAAACTCAGCAACAGAATGCGTCATTGAGTTCGTCTCGTCGAGCTCTTAAGCTTAGAGCCAAGAATCACTCGAATCCAAATCCGGATGAATGAGAAATTCAAGTTTGAAGTTTGCACGAAGTTCGGTTAAATTAGGGACTAGAACGTCAAAGTGGATAAATCAATTTGGGGGCCATTTGCGCGAAACGAGCACGTCTAGATCTGGACGGCTCGCATTCGATGTGCGGGATTTTGCGCGATCTAACGGTCGCGCGTTTAGGTCCTCGGGATGATTTCGGGATGCGCCCAGAAGCGTTGGATCTGAGCGATCCAACGGCGCGGGTCTTCTCCGTGTCGGGGCAGCGTTGGGATTTTAACAGATTTCCACCTAACGGCCACCGAATCCATCTGTTGGGCACGCTTCTGTATCCATCTAAGGGTTCGCGTTTAGCCCGAGATTTTGAGGGAAATCCAATGGTCTATATTACAACCGACTCCCAAATTCAGTTATCTTTCAGTTTAGTCCACAAAATGAAGTGATATGTCTCTTTAACCCAACAGACACTTTGCACCCATTCACTTCCTATATAAACAACCCAAACCCACTTCATTTTTCATCAATCAATTCATTCTCTTCTTCTCTTCTCTTCTAACAATTAGAGGTTCTGGTTTGCCTAGAATATCTGATTGAGAAGTATTTCTAGAGGTTCTGGTTTGCCTAGAATATCTAGAAAAAGGAAGAAAGAAGTTTTGAGTGAAGTGATAATCATAAAGCGTCTAGGACAACAAATTCATTCTCTTCTTCTCTTCTCTTCTAACAATTAGAGGTTCTGGTTTGCCTAGAATATCTGATTGAGAAGTATTTCTAGAGGTTCTGGTTTGCGTAGAATATCTAGAAAAAAGGAAGAAAGGAGTTTCGAGTGAAGTTTGAATTTCCAAAGCATCTAGAAGATCATCCGCATTAGTCCAAGAGCTCATAATATTTACAAAGGTTCGTCCGCTTTCAGAATATAGAATTACTATCTTAAAACTCTGAAAGGAAAGTCGTTGTATCCCGAAGGCATACACCCTAACGTTTGGTATTGTTACGGGGGTGTAGAATGTCTTAAGGAAAGAGAATTTATTCTCGCCTCGACTACATTAACGTCTATCTCGGTTAATTCGAAAGAAGGAATATTGATAAATCTTTATTCTCGAAGAGTCTGTCTCTCTATAAGTTAGAGAAAGGAAACTTTGTCTAAATCAAGCCAAGACAGAGAGAAATCGACTTATCGATTGATAACCAAAAGAACAACAGTATCATACAAAATTCCGAAGAAAATCAAGTAAGGCATATAGTTTGTTATATAACAATCGTTGTTATACGAAATAATGTAGTAATATACATGTAGGTGCCTTATATGGAGACAAATTGTTTTTACGGGTCCACATAGATTTGGTGTTGTAATAACATCTACCAATATCTTGTAATAAATTTTCAACAATAAGAGTATGACAAAGGTAAAGATTGAGAGAGATCTTTCAAAATTACTTACTTGCATCTTCAAAGGTCTCCGCGAATTTATCAAAATCAGTTGAAAATCAAAAGAATCGGAGCCAAATTACAGTTCGTCAACTATTAAAAAAACACAAACGAATTTTTCTATCGTGTCTACATAAAGTTTTTAAACATGGGTAGGTGGATCTCAATCAGTCGGATCGAAACTTGGTGGGTGATAATTACTTCATGTTAATATATAATGGTTTACCCGATACTTGAACTTTTGTGCTTTAATTGAATCATACCTTTCTTGTATATATCAAGAATAAAGCTAGTGAAAGACAAATTTGAGTTGAACAAGTACTTAGACTTATATAGTTCAACAAAAAAAAAAGTACTTAGACTTATATGATGATATATATCTATAGTAAAAACTGATATAACTTGGAAAACAGCTACAAAACTAACTATAACAAAGGGTTTGTTATTTACTTTCATTTAGAGGGCTGGCCACAAAACCTAAATAAGAATCTCTATATGTGGTAGTAAGATGTGAACTACAGAAAATGTGGTCCAAAGTTGTGAAAATAATAATAGAATGGTCCTTTTAGTAGATACAATGTGTTTAATAATTCAAACATATTTCAATCACTAAGACAAAGGCATAGAGAAGGTAATGACATCATCGATACTCAAAAAGGTTCGAAGAATTGTTGTGTGATATGAGCTTATCTGTTCTATGGGTAGGTGGTGGTCCTATGGTTTAAGAACCAAAATCCGAAAAGAATAACTCGGTCCACCAAATTTAGTATCTAAAATGGTCAATTTTGTATAGTAAAAGAACCTAATATTGTCTAATATAAGTATGGCAGAATATGCTAACTAGCAAAACTTGAACTAGTAAAAGTATATGATATTTCTCAATTCTAGCACTAATTGAGGTGATCATGTCTTTATAAGGTTGAATAAGCCACTATACTAAATTCAGTACTAATCCAACAATATTATTTCTATCTCAGTCAATCGAATAACTCATATCACAATATTATTGTTCTACTTTTGTAGTTATTGAAAGCAATAGTTTTCATCTTTACAAAATCTGAAACTTTAGTGATGTGGTTTATAATTGAAACCTCTCTACTGTCTGCTTGTGCCAATTAGGCGGTGAGAATGGAAAAAAGCTAATCTCAGTGTCATCTCACTGGAAACAATGTGACTATGCCCCTAAATACATTTATGGGCAAAGATAACAAATTCTATTTGATCAAGAGACTGTCTTAGGACTAGAAGTTTTAAATTGATGTTACTTTAGACTAAGGTGTTGTTTATTTTGTTTTGGATCTAATTCTGAAATGATTGTACATGTAATTTTAGTTGTTTTGCATGCTTTTATCTTAAGATCTTGAAACAAGTTTTTTATTATCCAATGCATATGTTTCGAGCTATCTAAAATAAAAGATAAGTCTGAATTTGAGAAAAAAAACTTGTTTTATCGTGTGAATTTATTAGAGAAGTTAACTCATGCAAGTACTCAAACTATACAAGAAAATAACACATTATTTATTTCAAATTTCGGATTTAACAAAAAAAACAAACAAACACCATATTGATGTAGTTAGTAACAACCACTAAATAAAACGTTCAACACACTTATACACCGAAATATCATTGCTAGAAGAAAAATCCGAACATGCATTCAGTGCCCTCCTTTGCAATACCGTGTGTGATGAAGCAAATGTACAATAAATAACAATGGACTCGTCCTAAAGCCCGAGCATCTGAAAAATCCAAAAACAAGTTCTTCCTCCAAGAAGTTTTCTTTCTTGGCAGTCTTACAGTTAATTCCGAACATAAAAAAAAGTATGCAACAGAGCTATCAGAAAAATCCAAAATTTTAAGCAGTCATTTGAATTTGATTTTATGATACCGAATTCGTGTAGGTACAACGAACTTTAAAAGATGGAAATCGTATTTGTATTGTTACGGTAGAATCAGGAAACAAAAGCACTATTATGTTAAGATGTGCTAGCCTTAAATTATGAAATTAAAAGGAAAGATCATACTTGAGAATGGAGGAAATCTAGAGTTGGGAGAGGTTCAAATTGTAAAATGTTACCCTCATACTAAAAAATTGTAAAAGCATAATAGGTTTTATAACAAATTTAGTTCACACAATTCATCTGGATAATGAGGGGTGTGCCCAGACGTATATGCCTAACTCTAACCTCCCCTCCATCACACGTCCAGGGGCGGTCAGGGCCCAATGCAACTAAAGTTTTCGTTTTAGACCCGACATAATTAAGGACCACATATTTTGAATTTTGTATATCAATTTTGGAAAACAAATTTATGACATGATTTAAGATGTAACTTAGTGGTTTAGAATTGAGATTTTGTGCAAGAGGTCAAAAGTTCAAATCCTCTTCTAAGTATCATTAACAATTTTATTTATTTTTTCTAACATGCACTATATGGGACTCCAAGTCTTAATTTCGCTTGGGGCATTTGAAATGATGGAGACGACCATACACTCATTGATTTTCGTTCACAAACTTAGTTGGCACGATACATCTTCTGAAAGGTCGTAGGGCTCCAAATTTTAATTTCACGTGGAGCCTTTGGAATGACGGGGTCGGGCATGCATTCATTATCCTTGTTCACAGACTTAGTTTGCACCATAGTCGTGGCTGAGGTGGAGGGGGGCGGGCAGGGCATCCGACCTGGCCCCCACCATAGCGGGGACCCATTTCTTCTAAAGGTGTTTTTTTTGTATATAGGTAACGACATATAACATAACTTGAAAAGCCAGTTAGATCTACTAATAATAGTCATGGGCTTCCGAGGAATTGACCCGGGTTCAAGTCCCATTGTCCTCCTACAATTGTTGGTTTCTGTCCTTTTTTGTTTAATTGCTAAATGAGTTTTTTTTTGCTGAGCTATAATTTTTTTAATAATTTTATTATTTTGAGTGCATTTTCTTTCATTTTTTGAGGTGTTCCTAAAAATAGAAATCTAAATGTTTTTTGAAAAATTCCAATAAAAATACATATTTGATAATCATGATGCAAAAGATACCATATTCAAAAAATCACTTAGACTCTAAACTACACATTCTACGAAGAAATTATATATCTTTTATTATTTTGTTCGTAACTTTTTTTTATTGTTGGTTTCTTTCCTTTTTCTTTTGTTTAATTGAGAGTTCAATTGCTAAATGGGCCTTTCTTTTTGCTGAGCTATAATTTTTTTTTTTTTAATAATTTTATTATTTTGAGTGCATTTCTTTGATTTTTTGAGGTGTTCTTAAAAAATATAAATCTAAATGTTTTTTGAAAAATTCCAACAATACATAAATGCATATGTGACAAACTGACA
>BEHA01050171.1:205383-228466 GCA_002897215.1 Eschscholzia californica subsp. californica
TCTTCATATTCTATTTGGTCGAAGCGTTGACTCTTGGGTTTCTAAGGTGAAGAAACTGGAGCATGCCGATAAACACCAAGAGTCAACACTTTGACTAAGGTCAATCTTTTCATAAGTTTCCTATGGACAATTAAGAAGTGGCACCAAGATTTATCCCATGTAATTTAGGCAATGGATATAGTAAATAATATAGTAAATTTGTCGGGCTTTAGGCCTCTTTCATGTTGTCGGACTTTAGGCCTCTTTCATTATGGTTTAAACTTAGGCGGTTATCGTGCTCATCATATCTTCATGATGTAACAATGCCTTGTAACGACTTGTAACGACTAATGTAGATTGTAGTCGATTTCTCAAAAAAAAAGATATAAGTGGAGCAAGTAGAAATAGTAATTTTGCAACAAAAAAAAAAAAGTAGAAAATAGTAAGTGTCTATAAACCCCCCTCCCCCCCCATAAAATTTCCATTGGGTAATTCTAGGCCCAAAACTTGTATTTTAACTCTATTTGGCCCAATATTATCTCCAGTAACAAAAACCAGGAGCTAAACCTCCGATCATTCCGCTCTTGCCGTATCCTAGGGCAAAGAACATATTCCCTCCTAAAAACTTTTCTTCTCATCAGAAAACCCTCCAACTTCGAAACCCCTTTCTCTCTCTCTCAAACTCTCTCATCATTTTCTCTCTCTAAAAACCCTAAACTTAACTCCAATGGAGCTTCTTCGATCGAATCTATCTCGTGTTCGAATTCCAGAACCAACTAATCGCATTTACAAACAAGAATGTTGCTTATCTTTTGATACTCCGGTAACAATTTTTTTTTTCTTTCATGCACTTACAATTTCCAGATCATTAACTTGTTTAAATCTGATATGATAATTTTTTTTTTGAGGTTTTTCTCAGAAATCGGAAGGTGGATTGTTCGTCGATATGAGTTCATTTCTTGCGTTTGGTAAAGATTGCGTTGGTTGGAATTATGAGAAGACTGGAAATCCAGTTTATTTGCATATTAAACAAACGAGAAAACAGGTTCCTGAAGATAGACCTCTTAAGAAACCAACACTTTTAGCCATAGGTATTTCTTTAAGCTTCAAATTTTAGGATTTTTCTTAATCATTCTAGTTAAAATTTAGCTCCAATTTCAGTTCTTTGTATGCTAGTTATGTAAATCAGCAATACTATCGTATCAATATATTTCTGCTCTAACCTAATTTAGACTACATGATAATCGTGTGGATCAGAACGAAGACATTAGTGGCAACAATTTGACTTCATGTTACTGTGAACAGTAGATTAAATTTATACTTGTAAATTGTAGTTTAAGTTCTTGATATAGTTCTGAACATGATTTTCTATGTAGGAACTGATGGCGGATTTGACAACAATGAACCGGAGTATGAAGTAACTTACGAGATTGTTATATTGCCTGATTATATTACCCTCCCGTTTCCATCAGTAGAGCTGCCAGAAAAGGTATATTATTTTGAAATTTGTCATTTCAGCAGACATCGTACTGCTTAAGAATAGCAACCGATTTTTTTTGAAACGAACTTTGTCTTTAAATATGTAATTTACATCTTCTTTTGGGTGCTTCAGGTTAGGTTAGCGGTTGATACTATATTGAGGGATGAGGGTGCTGAACGAAAAGAGCAAGTAGCATCTTGGACAGCTGATAAGAAGCAAGTCAGCGTATATGCTATGGATCTGCAACAAATCAACAATGGTGTTGTAGTCCCTCCATCTGGTTGGCAATGCTGCAAATGTGACAAGACAGAAAATCTTTGGCTAAATTTAACCGATGGAATGATTTTCTGTGGAAGAAGAAACTGGGATGGAACTGGGGGAAACAACCACGCAGTTGAACATTACAAAGAAACAAACTACCCACTTGCTGTAAAGCTTGGAACTATAACGGCTGATTTGGAAGGAGCAGGTAATGCCTTCATATATCCGCGGCAGCGGTCATTTTTCTGTAAAATAATTCTCACTTCACATATCTTCCTTTATCAATTGGAGGTTAGGTACTCCTCGTTCCAAAAAGATTGTCGGCTAAGTCCATTTTGTCTAGCTCTGTAGGGGCAGGGGGTTGGCATTTGTTCTTGTTATAATTTCTTATCTGATAGTATTTCCCCCCAAACCCCATAATTATATACCTTTTAATTTGCAATAATAGGTGATATAATTGTGTTTATCAATTTGGACTATTACCAAAGTCAGAAGTTATAAATATTTACTAACTGCTACTGCGATGGCTTGGTACAATGCTTTATAACATATATCATATCATATTATATGAGTAGAGGAGCTATCACTCTTTGATGATGCTGTCAATGCAGCCATTTTGCCACAATCATACTCTAATCTGCAAATTAGTGTTTTAGTACGTTAACTGCTGAAGAATTGAAGAGTTCGATTAAATTCCAGATCCCAGCACCAGTGAATATACAGAAACAAGTTCTTATTTGAATGGCCGCCGGTCTATTTTGAAATAGCTTATTAGATGAGAAAATATATTCCATCCGCGGAGGACAACGTAATGTAGCGACATTCTGTTTAATGTCAATCTGGTAGTGCTAATCTCATGCAAGGATTTGGTTGGCCTCAAGCTCAAGCTCATGTAGTCATACCCCATGGAGCATTTAGGATCTTGTATTGCCTTTCTTTCAATCTGTAATTTTCCACTTCTACTCTCAACTCTCAAGCTGTAAAATACCAGTGATGGTTCGTATTAGTACTTAGTAAAATTTAGTTCCGTTTTTTAAAGCTTATAATGTAATGAAGAATTAGGAGTGCGTAATGTGATAAGCCTGGCTGTGATGTCAATTCTCGTATATTGCAATTCAAGTTTCAATTATTTAGTCGAATAACTTAGTACAGTTTATAGAGAACGTCATAAAGTCTTGTTCAAATATATACATACGGTTAGATTTATGATTGCCCCTCTTTATTTCTCAGTAGCTAATTCTGAGAACCTTAGATCTAATAAACTATTGTGGCAGTTCAGATGTGTTCTCTTACGCGGAGGACGAAAGTGTTGAGGATCCACTATTAGCTCAGCATTTGGCATTTTTTGGAATTGATTTTTCATCATTGAAGAAGGTTAGTCTGCGACTTCATTATTTCTTTCCCTTTCCTTTTTTTTTCTCTTAGCATCAATATTTTCGTATGAACATATACACGCATATTTTAGGGCATAGAATTGGCTTATGAAAAATGAGGAGGATTTATAATGGCAAGTGAAAGAAAAAAATATTCAGGGAAATGGACAAAAACAACAGACCACATCTGTGATGATTAAACATAGGCACCTGAAATACAAAATCTCAATTAACTACTTTAACATGCATGTCCAACTTCAGTTGACTAAAACAAATTTAGAACTTAAATTCATGGATTCTAGTTTAAGACTTGCCTGTTCTCGGAACTACCTTGCTAACATTTTCTAACCTTAAAAGTGACAGCACAAGTTCTAGACATTGTCTACTTAAGTGTATATAAGTCATACATACAACATGAGGACAGTATACTCATACATACAACATTTATGTACACCAACATTATTTCCCAATTTGATTATGTTAAATTGCACACAACATTTATGATTTATGTACAACATTCATGATTTATGTACACCATTTATGATTTATGTACACCATCTGACGTTATTATGTGCAAGTATCAGATGTGAAGTTGACTAAAACCCTAAGTGCAATATCTACACAATGTTAGAGCGTAACTTATTTTATTTCCGTTTTCGGTTATTCAATATTGTCTCCTCAAGTCCTCTTGTATTCAGATTATACAATTTTTTGTTAATTCCGTTGTTTTATTAGTATTCAATTTTCTTCTGCAAGAGAAGATAACTAGGATTTGTGTTTCAGACTGAAATGACAACAGCAGAAAGAGAGCTTGATCAGAATACTAATTTTGACTGGAACCGCATACAAGAAAGTGGGCAGGAAGTGGAACCATTATTTGGACCGGGTTATACAGGACTTGTTAATCTCGGAAATAGGTAAAGCTTGTCATTTAGGATGCTGATGGGATTTGCTATACTGTTTTTTATGCAAGATAAATGTAGTCTTCTTTGTTTTTATCTGATTTTATTTTCTTGTTTGTTTGATTGTTTGTGCATTGTGTTTCTTAAAGTTGCTATTTGGCCTCAACAATGCAAGTGGTATTCTCAACAAATTCTTTCAGCTCACGGTCAGTATAAATTTTGCTGTTTGACATTCTTTCTGTTCACGGTCTCAACTCAACACTTTCTTTTGCACCAAGAGGCCTATATTTGGTTTGGATGTTGTTTCTAATTTTCTATTGTTAATTTTATGGGTGTGGTTCTTGTACCAGGTATTACAAGAACCTGACTTTGAAAGAGGCTTTTGAGTCTGCTCCCGCTGATCCCACGTTGGATTTGAATATGCAGTTGTTAGTAACTTATTATTACAATCTTCTGCTTGTTTTACTTATTGTTCATTTATATATATCTTTCGAGCACGCCATTAAATTTGGAGATTTAGTTCTTCAAAGTGGAGTTTTATAATGTTTTGCCATTTTGTGATAGGACGAAACTTGGGCATGGTCTGCTCACTGGTAAATATTCAATTCCGGCACAGGAGGTACACAACTTATGAGCATTGTTTTTTCTTGCCTTTCCTTTATCTTATAGGAGTATAACATTTATTTTGGTCTTCCAGAAGGAAGATGTTTCAAATTCTTCAGGACCTACTTCAAGTATGGTAAGTTCTCTGGCTAACTGTCCTGCTGCCGGTTCTGCTAAAATTCATATTCTTTGCTAAGTTAATGGTTTCAATCTGATTTCCTGACCTACAATTTTTATGTACCTAATTCTTTACATCCTTCAAGCTTTACTTGTACGTGGTGATTAGTGAGGAATTTTTTTTTATAGATTTTTATTTTAGCTTCACACAAAAAAAATTAAAACTACAACACCTCTTTGCAAGGAATGAAACTTCGGTTTCGGTGGAAGTTTCGGTGGGTCCAAAAGTGGAAACGTTTCGTGGAAACGTTTCGTGGAAACGTTTCGGGCTGTGTGGAAATTTTACAAAAAGAAATAACAAAAAATGTCAATAATAGGGCTAATTGGCAATAGATTATGTTAGTTAGAGGGCTAATCTGTAATATAGTCGGTTAGTTAGAGGGTTAATCTGCAATGATAGGTTTAATCTACAATAAACTGTTAATTTAAGGACTAATCTGCAATAACGTCAGTTATTTCAGGGATTAAAATCAAACAAACTATAAAATCAGGGGGTCAAAATAAATCAAACATCAATTTTGATATACCTGTTCAACAATAAAAAATCAGATCCCCTTAAATTCCATATTCTATCGTCTTCTTCCCTATTTCTTCTGTTAAACCGAATCATCTCTCTCTAGATTTTTCTTCAACCAAATCTCTTTCCTCTCTCTCTCTAGATTTTCCTTCAACCAAACCTCTTTCCTCTCTCTCTCTATATTTTCGTCCAAACTAACATATCAAATGGACTATTTTGTTGAAGAAATAAATAAAGAACTCAAGAACAAATAAAAACCAGAGAAGATGAAAAAGAAAAAACAAGGTATGGGTTGATTTTAAAGAACTTCTAATCTGTTAGTTTTTATAAATAGAACTCAATCATCAACCCAGACAAAATAATTTCGAATCTTATCTCTTGGTTGTTCCCCCAATAGTCAGATCTACTAGGGTTTTTGAGATTTCCACTATTTTCGAAATTTCGGTCAGATTTCCACCGAAATTTGACACGAAAAACATGTATGTGTATTTTTACTTCGTTAGGGTGAAAAACCGAAAAATTTCGGCCATGTCGGCCGAAATTTTTCGAAGTTTCATTCCTTGCCTCTTTGTACGCCGGGATAATTTGCAAATCCGAAAAATTCATGATTCATCATATATTTGTAGGCGGTTCATTAGCGCATCTAATATCTCGTAGTAGGGCTGCAAATTAATGTTAGACGTTTAATATGATATTTCAATTTTCTATTTAACCAAGAATCAGGTTCTATTTTGACATATAGTAATGAGACATTAAAATCAGTGTAATGCCATTTAGGTCATCTCCTATGGGAATAAGCGTTGGATGTTCTGTTGTATTCTATCATAGATTCATAATCTTATAATAGAGTAGAATCACTTTGTATGCCAACCTATTTTGAGATAGTATGGTAAAAACCAGAAAATCTTCATACGGCGTGAGGACTGATGGATTGACCGTCAGTAGTTAAATTGCCCGAAGGATGTACCGAACTGTAACAGACATTAACCCAATGTTCCTTACTTCCAGTTACTTCAGACACTACTTTTGAGAAATAGGCTGACTTCTATTATGCATAGGATGGTAGGATTATATGTACTACGCAGTTATAAAATAAACTAATTAGTAAATAAGGTCATATTACAATGGTTCCTAATGATGCACAAGCGATTCTTTATACAATTTAACTTTCACTTGTAGGCTGCCAAAATTCTTTTTGTTGGGAGGGTGATCTGAGTATCTGACTGTAAGACCAATAGGCAATCCCTCGACCAGCTATAAATCTAAACCCCCTTCAGTGGTTGAATAGGGAAACCCCTCCATAGTGGGTGAGGATTGAGGAGAACTGACTCCCACTGTATTAGCTCGTTGTTTTGGCATGTTCTTTTCTTTAAAGTTTTGTGCATTGAATACTTTTAATACTTGTTTTCACTTCCAGAAACAAGAAGGGGTACCCCCTCGCATGTTCAAGTCAGTTATTGCTGCAAGCCATCCTGAGTTTTCTACTATGAGACAGCAGGTAGGGTCTTTCTTACGCAGTCATATGTGCGTGATATACACATGCAGAGCATGAAAATTAAGCATTTCTAGATGTCCATCTTTTGTTTCACTTAATATTATTACTATGTAAAATGTTGTTACTTCAACTTTTATAGCCTAATAAAAAACATGGTACTTCATTCTCTTGTACTAGCATCATAGATTGCAACTTGCTACGAAGACAGTGAAGTACCTTCGTACTGATTACATGTCTCCTTTTTCCTACAATGAGTGGGAGGATTCTTAATTGTATGTTATGTATTGTATATCTTTAAAGCGACATGTGTACCTTGGAAATGTATGATTTGTTTATCTATTTTCTTACACATTATTTGTCACAAACTTCTTCCTAGGATGCATTGGAGTTCTTTCTGCATTTTCTTGACCAAGTTGAGCGTGCAAACGCTGGTAAACCTCAGTTTGACCCCTCTACGAGTTTTAAGTTTGGCGTTGAAGAGCGACTTCAATGTCCGTCGGGAAAAGTTGCTTACAATAAAAGAGTTGACTACATCCTTTCACTAAATATACCTTTACATGAAGCTACTAATAAAGGTAAGGTTTGCGTCATATTCCTTATTAAACCACGATTAGAATAATTCCTAATGTCTCGTGATTGTATTATTCAGAACAGCTAGAAGCCTTTCACAGATTGAAATCAGAAAGAACTTTGGAAGGAAAAGAAATGTAAGTAGTAGAAAGGAAGTGGATGCAGTATTCATTTTTTTAAATTATCTTAAGAAAATCATACTCAGGCTGCATTGTTGTCTCAGATCAAATGACGAAATTGTACGTCCAAGAGTGCCCTTAGAAGCATGCTTAGCACACTTTGCAGCTCCAGATGAGGTACATGAATTTCACAGCAGTGCATTGAATGCTAAAACCACAGCAATCAAGTAAGTTTGATGATTATTGCATATACGAGTAGATGATTAGCTAATATACTTCATACAATTCGTTTTTCCTGTGCATAGTGTACTGGTTTCGAGAACGAAAAAGAATCAGTTGTAACAAATCTGTGCAAGAGTAGGTACCATGTAAAAAAAATCCAGACGTGCATCTCTTTGTTTGCTCGTATCACTTTACCGGTGGCGCATAATACCAAAACTTGAGGAATTACTTAACCCGAACCTGGAGGCATAAGCTCCTGTTCTCCGGAGACCTTTTCAGTTAAAGGTTGAGTGAATGGACTGGAAATAAATATTTAGTATCTGATCTTGTCAAACTACAGAGTTAACAGTCAATACAATAAATCGGAAATATTGTGACTTACAAATCTAAATGGTGACAAGAGCTTTGGATTTGTCATGCTTTCTTGCAGAACTACTGGTTTGACAACATTCCCCGACTACCTAGTGCTGCACATGCGGAAGTTTGTCATGGAGGAAGGCTGGGTGCCAAAAAAGCTTGGTATCTATTCTTTAGCTTATTTTTTTCCACCTGCAAATGTTTGTTAAGTTATGTTATATTTTATCTGAGAATTATGTTTATCACTTTTCCTGATTTGATAATTGTAATTCTGTAGATGTCTATATAGATGTTCCAGATGTTATAGATATTGGTCACATGCGGAGCAAGGGGATTCAGCCAGGAGAAGAGCTTTTACCAGATACAGGTGTGTAAAGAGGTCTTGATTTTCGTGATATGTTTAATATTTTCTGCACACATTCGTATTTGCTATGGTACTTCTGTTTTATATGTCTAGTGTAATAAATATGGATGTAAATGCAAAATTGCAAATGCATACCAATCATACTTGATTACCTTGTACTTTCATCTTTTCTAGTACTCCTTACTGTGTGGCCATGAATCATGAACTTTTTTCTCATGGCCCCAAAAGAGAAGGTTTCTCAAAACATGTTACGTACAGTGCTATTAAGGGAAGGCCATTTACTTCTTGTTTTGAAGTCCTGAAACCATTGTATTTTTGTCCAGAAATGAAATGGACATAGAAAAACTACTGTTTTTGAGAAAGAGGTTGAAGTTCCCTGGGCCTAAACACCCTCACATCCTAATCTTCTTTCTTCCCCACCATAAGCACCGTCAGAGTCGGGAGAAGAGAATTTTAGACGAAACTCTCCTTCCTCTCTTCGTTCTTGTTAAACCTCGAAGCTCGGACTTTATTGATGTCCTTCATAGTGAAAAATAGTGATCTTGTGATTGTTGTTCATGGTGAGAAAAACTTATCCAGGTCGTTCTTTGTTTCAAGTTTCAACTTTCAACTTCCAGACAACATTGTGGTGTTGCCTCTTTCTCAGCATTAACTGCCCCAACAATGTTTTGTTCCTCACTTTGGCCTTAGTGTAATTCAGAATTCAGATTTTCAACAGTTTTTAATAGAACTTTTGAGGGATTGAGACTGATGTGTTTTCTCTCTCTAATATCTCCAACAATGTCTATGTTTTCTCTCTTTGATGACGATGGATGGTGGTTTTAATCGGCAAAACGTAGAAGGAAGAAAAAAAGAAGATAAGTGGTTTGAGAAGGCAACAGTTATCAGTTTCGAGATATAAGACGAGCGTAGAAACTCTGGACTGGAGCCTCCAGCCCTCCATCGAGAACAGATTAAAACGATCATTATTCAAAGGAAAAAAAACATCTTTCTTAATGAAGATTAGGAAACACTGTTCTCGCACTTAACACTCTAAATCATCGGGGAATCGTAGTTTAGATTGCAAGTGCCACAGGTCTTGATAGGGTAATGTAAGGACAATTCTGCTCTGCTTCTGTTGTCTCATTAGATCAGAAGGAAAAAACAGATTAACATGTGCCGAAGTAAATAAGATAAATAACTTCTGGTAGGCACTGATATAGTCATCCAACTGCTTATACGTTGACGCACTATTTTAGTCTGCTAAACTTATGACATGGAGAGCGTGGCTTTTGACCTCAGGAGTTCATTACCATCTTGATCTACACGAAGTTTCTTATCATTACCATCTTGATCTACACGAAGTTTCTTATCAAGCTAGTTTGTGGGAAAAATGGTATGATGACCTTCAGTACTATGACCACGATATGTATTCCATATTTGATTTCAAGTGCTTCATTCATTGTCATATATGTTTTTTTCTCCTTACCAATTTAAACTTGATTTTTTTTTCATGTGTCAGCTTTTGATAATATGATCATAGTTTCTTCCAAGAATATAGCATGCATGCTTCTTTTGTATAAGTAAAATATACTGCAATAACCAAATGGAAGAAAGGTGTAAACGAGTAAAAAATGTAAAATAAAAGCAAGCTTGTGCTCTGCGTATTTAGAAGAAGGGATAGATGGCAGTGCATATTTTGTTGTGTTCCTCTCTTTGTCCCATCTCCTTTCCATTTCCTTGCTATCATATTTCCGTCCTTGTCTTCTCTACTTCCCCTTTCGTCGGTTGGTGTGGTAATTTCCCTGTTACGTTTTTTCCTTCATTGTTTTCCTCTGTAAGCTTCGTATCGATTATTATGATTGATGAAAAAAATTCGAAGACATTTCGGAAATTATCCTCGAGGAAGAGAGGATGGTTAACTATGGAGAATGATCTGATTACAGTCAATGAGGATACTGATAAATATACTTCGATGTTTTTCAGTTGCTGGGAGTGAAGTGGAGTTGTCTGGGCCTTTACCCAATGTCGACATTGTTTCACAGCTTGCGAACATGGGATTCAACTATAGTCACTGCCAGAAGGCTGCTATTAACACCTTGAATGCTGGGGTGGAGGAGGCGATGAATTGGTTGCTCTCACACATGGATGATCCAGGTATTGTGGTCCTGATGGCATGATTTATAAGTTAATCTGCGAAAATTTGTACTTCCAATTGTGACCTTGTTTCTGTATTAAGAATTATTTCTAATATTTTTTTTGCTTTCAGATATAGATGATCCTATTTCAAATACTGCCCCCTTATCAATTGATCAATCAAAAGTTGATACTTTGGTTTCCTTTGGATTTCAAGAAGACCTTGCTCTAAAGGCGTTGAAGGAATCAGTACGATTTTTTATCTGTGCAAAATTTTGAAGTTCCTAGTGAATAATTGCAAAGAAATTTCTAATTTAGTGGTTGAAAGTACTTAACTGCTCAGTCTGTTGTTGGATTCTTACAGGGTGGAGATATTGAGAAAGCAACAGATTGGATATTTAACAACCCAAATGCTTCTGCTTCATCAGATATGGATGCTACTTCCAGCAGTGGGAAGTGTTCTGTGGATGAAGGATTACCTGATGGAGGTGGAAGTAAGTCTATTTGACTTCAATTTGTTTGTTGCCTTTTCCTTAGTTTTAGCTCTCTCGTAAAGTAAGACTTCATTTCTATTAAAGTTACATCCAATTTCTGTTGTGCTAAAAGTTTTAGGACAAAATGATTGTGAGGATGGTATTCTTTATTGAGATGGATCGTCCTCACAAAAACATAGAAGTTAGATAATCTTTCGAGGACCCATATGTAGTTAGTTGAACTAGATCATCCTCTGGAAGGGCACCTCTGAGAAACTGAAACTAAGTAGTTGGGATCGGCCGATCCACCCGACCTCCTTGTGAATAGGATCGGAGTCAGGGATTAGTTTTATTAATAAAGTATGGTCTGTGCCTTTATGCCCTTTGTATAAAATAATATTATACATGACTATATCTGTTGGTGAAATTCGTACGAGTTAGTCGCTTCGGATCAGTGAGAATTGGAAACCTGCCCCTGTCCTATCCCGAGCAAGATCCTGTCCCCAACTGCTTAGCTCTGAATCATATTTTTCGTTGTATTGCAGAATACAAGCTTATCGGACTGGTAAGTCACATTGGTAGCTCTACTCATTGCGGGCATTACGTAGCTCATGTGCATAAAGATGGAAGGTGGGTAATCTTCAATGATGACAAGGTCGGGGCCTCCCATAATCCTCCAAAGGACATGGGTTATTTGTATTTCTTCGAGAGAATCAACAATTAGGAGAAAGCACCAAACTAATATACTCAGAATCCCTACATCCACTGTTCATCGTGCTCATTTGATGGTGAGATGTTTTCCCTTGAGCTGCCTAGTGAACTTATAGATCAATTTGAAAATTCTAAATGCAGCACTTTTGACCAAATAAATTCGGCATTCGTTTAAATGGTGGGATATTGATCAAAAGAACCTTATACCAGTTGTTTACTTGATGCAATCCTCTATCCTTGCTTGGGTCCCCAGAATGCAGTCAGTGTAAAATGCATCAAATTTGTGAAGTCCGAAACTCTTTTAGTTTTATATAAATACTCCTTTTGACCATTCCTTGCTTATTGACGTTTAGACTTGTTAAAAAACTAATCATGTTCAGCTCAAAATCAGCTTATAGTGAGCTTGTTAATTATACCCAAGTAACCCAAGCACAAAAGGGAGCGAACTTCTGTAGAAGTGTTTCATTTCATCTGTTTGGGTGCGAAAGGAGACCAGGAATGCTAAGTAGTTGACTAGGTGATAGACTTGGGATTGGCTAGCACTCGTGGCCAATCCTCCACCGGAGATGGGCTCATTCCTTTAAACAGTGCCACTATCAATAGGATCATTATAACAACTCACAGTCCTTCATTTCGGTAAATTCGGAATATGGGAATTGTCTAGCCTCGATATTGCTCGCACAGATCAGCCTAATAGACTATCAACTGGGCTTGGGGGATGGTCTAACTTGATTGTGGACCTCCCCTGCTCCAAACAGAAATGTATGATGATATATGATCTACGGGCAAGTGAGTGCACATGGTGGCTGGATATTGTCAACCACATTTGGCTTTTATTTCACTCTGCTTCTAAAAATAGTCACGCACTAGCTGGTCTCATTCGATGGTGGCCAATGAAAATAGTTGATCTACACAAAGATAGTATGATTTTAGCTGTTCATTTTGTCTATTCCTCAGCCTAGTTACCATAGTAGTTGAAACATGAAGATAGTATTATTGTACTATTTGTCTATTTTACCTTTTTTGTCTGAAGGTTTATTCAAAATCGGGCGAACTCTTGTAAGCAATACGAGTTTGTCTTTCTTTCAATAATACCATTTATCCTAATAAATATTGTTTGTGGTTTAATCACGTCTTGTTCTATTTGATTCAATAATACTATTTATCTATGGGGTTCTTTTAATGGTTTCAGTACCAGCGGTATTACTGACATTAACCTCTTTGGGGATGGTCAATAATCTCCAAAACTCATTTCGTCATCCAGCAACTACAACAATCTTTTTTATTGGCACCCAAGTGCTACTTCGGTTGGGTATTGAAACATTGAATGGGATGAAAGTTTCTTATTCCCAATATGTAAATTAATAATTTTGATCAAACCAACACATCCCAACACATCCATGTATACTACGCCTTGTAATTCTTTAACAGGATTATCTAAAAGATTCACGATATGATTAGGAAGACGTAGCAAACACCACACATGATTTACTAGACATGCTAGCTTGATATATCCCATTTGGTATCTATATATTCGAGTTTCAAGTAGTGTTCAATCGTTAACCTCGGACAAATTAATCGAATATTAATTAATACATAATCGATCAGCTCTAATGAAAGGAAATGTTCCGAATGTACTACACAAATTAGTCTAATTCGCGGCCATATCCATTGGGCTTGGGGGGTGGTCCAACTTCATTGTGGACCTCCTCTGCTCCAAACAGAAATATATGATTGACTGGCAAGTGAGAGTGCACATGGTGGATGGAAATTGCCAACCTTATATCTTACTTTTATTTCACTCTGCTTCAAAAAATAGTCACGCACCAGCTTGGTCTCATTCCATGGTGGCCAGTGAAAATAGTTGATCTACACAAAGATAGTATGATTTTATCTGTTTATTTATCGACTCTTCAGCCTAGTTATCAAGTAGTTGAAACGTGAAGGCAGTATTATTGTACTACTTGTTTTCAGCTTTTATAGAATGCTAATTTTGAAATTGTTTCAAATTTTGTTCTTATGTGCATGGCTAGGCTTGGTCAGTGGTCACCACTTATTTGTGAAAGCGACCAATATCTTCACTAAAATTATGGCGAAATTCGTATCACCGAGGGAAATCCTCAAAGCATATACAATTAGTTGTGGATGTAACACTATTAACTATTAAATACTTATTAATATGAATTTTGAAATAAAATCGACAAGAGTAATTCTGATCCAATTGCATCCATTTGAGACCAAAAACCCCAAACTTCCAACACAACAGGAGGAAAGGGAGCCACACTTACCAGTAATATCCTTTTGTTGTGCTTCCCAAGTTTTATATTGGTAGTTACATTTCTCAATCATTTCCGATTTCATTCAGATCTCCGACAAAGTTATGTGGCCCCATTTCGCTCCTTAGTGTGAAAAGCCTCATCAATTACTACTCATAAGAGCAAATCCAACCAAAGCCCGAATTTTTTACCTCAGTCGGACAATCCAAGCCCAGTCAGTACTGACCCCTTCAGACGATTCTATCATTAGAGTTAACTGAAGGCTTCCCAACATTACTGTTGGGATCCCAACGGTCATGTTGGGCTTGAAACGGTTAGAATTTTCTCTAATTTTTTTTAATATAATTAATTTTATTTCATCTTGTAAAATTTTAATTTATTTTATTTCATCTAAAAATTAAAATACATCCCACCAAAGTGTCAGTCTCCGACTAATTTTTCAACTTTAGAAAAAAAAAATTATTTCAAAAATAGTTTAAAGATGTGTTTCGTACATACACAAAACCATACACGTTTTACGCACATTCACAAAAAGTCCACACACGTGTTTCCTATATGCACAAATTTTCGGTCTCAAGAGAGGTTGAACTGAGGCTGACATTTTTTGGTGAAAAAATGATTTTTTTGGCCTAAAACAGACTGGGGTTGGAGATGCTCTGACTACCGACCAAATTTACAAAGAAACCAATCATACAAAATATAACTAGTTAATTTGCCTCTTAATATATCATTAGAAAAACATTCATCTGTTTAGAAAGAGGTTTAGTTGTGGAATTATATTATATTTATGGAATGCCCGACTATCCTTAATAGACTCTTTCAAAATTGATCTGGAGGTTGAGTTGGTACTAGGTTTGCTGTTGTGAGATATCTTTTTTTTTTTTTTTTTCAGAAAAGTAATATAGCATATGTGTCTTGAGCTCGAAACTTAAAAGGCTGAAAACTAATTTAATAACCTGTTGATAAATGTGATGGGTTATCTTAGGCTACCATTGTGTTTTGGTTTTGTTTTGTCTTCTATTTTTTCACGTTTCTTGGTTAAGGCTGTAGTGGTGGTAGATATCTTCGCTAAACGTGAATTATTCGGTAGGAGATCAATACAAGCAGACAAGATAAAAAAGAGTCAATGTGCTAGGTGCATCTTCTATGCAACACTCAAATTGAAAAACTCAAAGTGCCACCTAAGTTCTTTTGTAGAAAACTCTCTCCAATGAAAAACTGAATTTGGATCTCAAAATGACGTGATATTATTTAATGTTGAGATATATCTCAAGAAGAAACTCAATATTTGAGATTTCTTTTGAGGATCTCAATTGGTCACTCAATATTAAAAACAAATCTAACCATCTACGAAATGACACCTAAGTCATTTTTAAGTTTTTAGAATATTGCATTGGAGATGTCTTTTGAATTTAAGATCTGAACATTGACATCTAGGAAAGAAAATCTCAATTGAGGCTTGACACATAGAACAATTTGAGTTTTGCATTGGAGATGCTAGGTGTCAAGGTTCAATTGTCCTATGGGTCAATTTGTTTGAGTTAAAATGTTAGTGTCGTGTTTGCCAAATGCAAAAGGCAAAACATAAAATTATTTTTGAGCAAAAACGATTTTGTTCAGAAATTTACAAAATTGTTGAGAACAAACTAAGATTGATCAGAAATTTTCAATTTTTTTTCCTATTGATTTCAAGGGTAAAATTGTACTTTCACAAAATTGATTTTTTTTCAAATATTATTTAGATTTGGGCAACGTTTCCCATTATAGCCCAAATTTTGAGTTTTAAATTGCCCTCCCTAACTAATTTTTATTGTTGTGCATGGAATAACTTTTGTAACAAAAAAAAAAAAAAAAAACAATTTCTATCTTTCTATCAAGCAAACAGGATTTTAGTCCACCACTTTTACAACTCCTCTTCATTTGCATTCAAGGTTAGTTATTATGGCTTTCCAAATTCATTATAAATTTATATTGCAACATTCAACATGATGGAATAAGAATGTGAGCTTAGAGCATCTCCAATGGGACACTCTAACAAACACTCTAAAAGTCCTAGTTGTCAAGGGCCAATAGAGATTCTCTTTCCTAAATGTCAATATATAGACACTCTAATTTTTGTTGGTCTCCAATGGAGAACTCTAAAGTGTCTATACTTAATACACATGTCCTTCCTCAATTCAATAGATAAAAAGTACTGGTTGAAAAGCAATATTTTCTATTGGTTGAAATTTAAAAGTAACACTTAGAGAGTCTCAAGTAGACACTCTCATATTAGAGTTTCTCTCTCTAGACACTTTATAATAAATGTGTCCACCTCATATTAGAGTGTCTAATAAAGTGTTCCATTGGAGATGATTTTTTACCAAAAACTCCAAAAAGTCTATGTGGCACTCTAAGTGTTAAAGATTGAGTGTCCCATTGGAGATGCTCTTATAATGACATTCTGGGTAATCAATCAACATGATGGAATTGAATTAGATATAAACCCTCTAGGTAATGAAGTTCAACAACAATACCATTAACAATCCTGATTCATTTAAGGATGTAATGTTTTTTTTTTTTTGCTTCTTTAGTCAATTTGGTGTATCAGGTCTAGGGGTTGGATTTTAGCCCGGAAACCCGGAACCCGCCACGACCGTCCGAGTCCGAAGGGTCCGTGACCGTCCGATGCCCGAATCGGTCCGTACCCGCCCGGCCAAAAGATCTTAAGCGGACGGACGCGGGCATAGGTCTTTACCCGGTGGTCCGACCGAGTCCGCCCGCTTATATCGTCCGCCCGACCGAACCCGTCCACACCCGTCCGTTTATCCTACTCGTTATACCCGCCCGCCTATATGATTGATTTTAAGCCTTTAGATTTGTAAAGTTAACTACAACCATTAGATTTCAAGAGTAAAAATAAATAACCCTAGAAATCACTTTTCTTAATTTTGTCTTCGTCGTTCTACTTCTCTAGGTCTCTATCTCCTCCAAAATCTCAGTATCTCATCAATAACCCGAGAATCCACAATAAACCGGTCGTAACCCATGAGAAGAAGCATAAAAACCGATCATAATCCATGAGAAATCTCAATGCTTATCTTGCGATTTTGAAATCATTTACTTTTTAGAATTGTAAAGTGAAAGTTTTAGAAAGTTGTATTTAGCGAATAAACATTTTAAATTTCGAATAAAAGTTTCTTTATTTGTTCATTAGTGACCGGTGTCCGCCCGACCGATACCCGGTTTGCCCGACTATCAAAACGGTCACGGACTGGCACTTTGTTGGAGAAAAATTAGAAATGTCCGCCAATTTTGTCTGGATGTCTGATTGGACACTTAAGACTCGTGTCCGTTCCGCCCGGAGTTAGTGTCCGTTTCCCGTCCGTCCGGACCGATTCCCACCCCTAAATTCAGGTCCATAAAAAGATAAGACCATTTTTTGTTAGATTAAAAAGTAACCATGGAAAAAAATTTAACCACATCCTCTCTCTCTCTCTATATATATATATATATCCAACTACTCTTGTCTTTCTTGTCATATATCCATTAATTTCCCGCCATTTGTCTACCTTTTCCAAACAAGTACTTACAACAAAACTTCCTTAAAATAAACCATAAAAATTTTAAGCTGTTTATATGTAAGAAATTAATGCAATCTTCAATTTTATTAGTAATCCCACCCCTTGGAATGAACAAGACAACAAACCAAACACAACCTAGAACAGGAATTACGAACTAGAAAATTCAACTCTCTACTTTTCACTTACCACTTCAACGTTTACGTTTTTTTTTTCTCTTTACGGGTAGAGAGAGAAAGTAAACCGTAAGAAGATCAGTGGAAACAGTATTTTGGTCTTTCTCTCGCTCTTACTTTTCTGTTGCTGCTATTAGATGTCATTCTCTAGAGCTGTTGAGATTTGCATTGAAAAACCCTAAAAATTTTCTCTCTTATCAACAAGGTTGAATCTGAGAAAGTTGAAACGACTTGTCATAAATTTGCAGCATAAATCACTGCCATTACCACTTCTAATATCTACCTAGACTCTAGAGAGAGAAAGAGAAAGAGAGAGAGAAATTTGGTAATACTACTAGTAATTGGGGTAGTTGTTGTTGCCTTCTTCTAGATTTGAGAGCTTGAACAATGGAGTTCTAGGTTTAGGTCAAGCACATTAACCGGTGTATTTGATGATGAATCTCCATCTAATACTGATTCATAGCTGTTCATAATTATTGAATTCATCACATTGTAGCAATCCAGTAGTCTTTCCTGTAATAATCAATCATCCGCCATTAATGAATCAAATTAGAAATCAATTCTTCATCTTCTAGAGAGAGAACCAAATTATTACCTTATTTACATAGATAGAGGAAGAAATTGAGTTTCTGTAACAAGAGAATTGCAAGGGAAAAAGCTCGTGAGAAGAAGATAATAGTGCTGAAGCTGCAATTATTGATGGTTTGAACTCTGAAAGTTTGATTTCTGAAAATCAAGAGAAAAATTTATAACAATTTGATTTCAATAATCATAGTTTTAGTAAAAACAAGAGTGAAAAGGTCGAATCGAATTTACCGCATTGAGTTGTGAAGATGATTTCTATAGCACGAGCTTCAAGAGCTTGTTTTAATGGCGGATCTTTAAGTTTGAATAAAGAAAGGAAGAAATACAAGAAGGTGAAAGGAGTTATTGAACGCATACGCCATTTTAGAGCTCCTAAAATTAAAAACTCCATTCTTTCAATCGTTTGTAAATCAAAGATGAATCCTTCTTGATGCTGTAAATTAACAGATGCATCAAACAGAGATTTTTTTAAAATTAAAGAAGTTCAAAAACAGTAGATTTAGACTAGTTTTTTGAAAATTACCTGAAAGTTAGTGAGAGAAAACTCAATCTCCTTCATCTTGGCAGCAAGAGAAACGCAAGAAATGGATAAAAGCCTTAACATCCATGGCTTTTCATGCTGAAATTTGTAGATTCGTTAGATATTTCACCGATCAAACTGATATAACAGAGAATAAAAGTGGAAAATCAGATCAGAAACTTCATAATAAACTCTAAATTACCGGAACTTTTTGTGTGGAAATGAACCGATCGAGATAATTGACAGCTAGATAACGAATGAAAGGATCAAAATTGCAAGAAAACTGCATTAACAAGCTAAAACCACATCAAAATGTGAACGATTAAAGAGTTGAAACAATGATCAGGATTCTGTTTCTGTTTTAGTTTACCTGTAAAATCAAAGAGATTGCTTCTTCACGTACAGAAAAATCAAGATCTCTAGCTTTCAAACTTGTGCGGAAGTTCTCGTTAGGCAAGTGATCTGATTCCGAAGCAAATAGAGATGAAATTGTTTCTGATTGATGTTCTTCGAAGCCAATTAATGGATTTTCATGATCGTACTCCATTTTTTTTATTCTTCGAGCGTTAGAAGGTTAGCGGAGAGAATAATGAACGAATTTAGAGAGAGAGAGAAAGGATGAGAAACCTTCAACTTCACTCTTGGAAGCTCACTACTTTCTTTTCTCACTTCCCGCTTTTATTGGGAAAGAAATCGAATGATGAAGAAGGAAGAAAAACTAGGGTAGTACCATACTCCCCATAAAAGCCAAAGTACAGTTTTGAATCATTGTTAAAACACAAATCACGAGGAAGTTTCTTTCTCTCCAAGATCTCCGTTGTACATTAGTACTCTAGTCCTGTACAATACGGAACAGAATAAAGTATGTATGGAGTCTAGTTTATGTATGATACTTCCTATTTCAAGTAAAAATAATAATGTATATAAATAAAATTTATGTTTTGGCCTCCAGACATTTTTATTTAATATATACTAGGGTATATCCCGTGCCCTAGGGCACGGACGCTTGTATAAATTACATGTTACGAAATTTATTGTTAAATTTCAAGTGTAATTTATTGTTAAATTTCAACTTGTATAAATTACATATCGATTTTATTTTGTTTCTTTTTTTTCTTAAATTAGAATTTTTAAATAGGTTTTAACCCTTGAAATTTATTTGGTTTCTTATTTTTTCTTAATTTAGAGATTTTTTTCAATGAAGGAAAAGATTATTGTTTTTTTAATAGGTAACTTTATTTCTACGAAGGACTATATTTTAAACTTTGAGAAGGACTTCTAGACAATATCCTTTATTAAAAAGGGTGTTTGTCCCAGTCAGCGTTTTCCCTTCTGTTTTATTATATAGATATTTTATTGAAAGAGAGAGAGAGAGATTTTTATTAGTTATTATTTTTTTTGTATTATTCTTTTGTTTATTCTCTCTTAAATTAGTTACTTATTTTATTGAGTGAGAGAGATTTTAATTTCTTTTTTTAACTCTTGAAATTTCTTTTGTTTCTTTTTTTTCTTAAATTAGTTATTTTATTTCTAAGAAGGAAACGATTATTGTTTTTTTAAATAGGTAACTTTATTTCTACGAAGGACTATATTATAAATTTTGAGAAGGGCTTCCAGACAATATCCTTTATTAAAAAAGGATGTTTGTCCCAGTCATCGTTTTCCCTTCTGTTTTATATAATAGATTTCTTTTCATGAACAATTGGAAAGTGAGATAAAAATTGGGGGTCCAATTAGAAACCCATACACAATTTGGGGCAAAGCATTTTTTTTCTAGTATTTCGGGTTTATCACATTTGAACCTAAGTTTCGTACAAGATTTAATCTTGTGATCACCTTATTGCATAAGGGTGGATAATTATAAAACATAAAATTTGGGGGATAATAGCGGGAGCCACTACGGCTAGGTCGAGGGGGTCATGACCTCCTTGGCCTAGATGTAGAGTTCCATCCCGGTTTATAAGTGTAATATTTGTCCATGTAAAATTATTCTTAACAAATACAAAAGGGTTAATTTGACATTGACCCCCATTTATATAGTGATATTAGGACTTCACCCCTAAAATCAAAGTGTTCTGGCGTTAACCCCTGATTGGCCTTTTTCCGTCATTTTCTCGTTAAATAGTTGGCGTGTGAAACACACACTTGATTCGTGACGAAAATACCCCCATCTAATCCGACGGTGAACACTCTCTCTTGTGATCCACGATTGTGAAATAACCTAGACTTTTTTAATATATCAAATCCTTCATGTCTCTAGGAGCAGACCCTCTTCTGGTTCAAGAAATCCCCACCCAAATCCTTCATTCTTCAATTAACCTTCTTCTCTCAATTCATCCAACCTTAAAAACAACCACCACAACCTAAAGAACAAAGTATAAGCAAACCAGATCTCTCCTCTGTGGGATGCCTCTCCACACCTTCTCTCTTCTTCTTTCTCTATCTCTCTGCCACCACCACCACCACCATTTTGGAGTTCTCTCTCACAGAAAACTTAGGTGTTGAAGATCTAATTAGGGTTTTATATTAGGGTCCATGGGTTTTAAGTCCAAAATAAAGTTCAAAAAAAGTTAAAGGTCCAATCTTCCCAGAAAATAGGTTTTTAGTCCTTTTCGTTTTGGAAGAAACATTGTTGATAAATAACGTGTTATGTATGACACATATAAAAAAAATAAAAAAAAGTATGGAAAACATGAAATAAAGTATGAAACTTTAACAATAAATTACAGGTAATTTATGAAACAAAACAAGAATTTTTAAACAGAAAAATACTGTAACTTTGAAGTCTAGACATACTTTAACTAATTTGGACTAAATATCCATTATAATTATTATTTTGGCTTAAAATCCTATATTAATATTAGGGGGGACTAAATGTGTGTTTAGGGGTAGATTTTTGGACTAGGAACCCAAAAAGAATTTATTTTAGTTTATACGGTGGTGATCCAATGATTCGAGATGGGAAAAGGTCTATTATTAGAGAGTTGGTTCAATTCTTGGAGTTTCTCGATAGGGTTTTGGGGGTTTCATTTGATACCATTTTATATGATTTTTGTATCTACCCATATTTGAAACTTATGATCTTTCAAACGTTTCTCATTTTTTTTTTTCTATTCTTTTGTGTTCTTGAGATCCTGCATAAAGAGCCCTAATTAAATCTTCAATTTGTATACTGAGTAGACCTGGTACTAATATGATCATGGTGGGTGGTTATTAAGTATAGGTGGTGACCATAAGAACACAGATCCAACAGAGTAGAAGGTTATGCATTATCTTGAAGATATTGAAGTTGCATAAACCCTAATTAAATCTTGGTTCATTAATGGTTATAAGTTTGATTGAAGTTGCACAAATCCTGAAGATATTCGTCAACTATGGCTTCATCTTCAATACAATGGCGATTTTGATGAATCTTTTCTTGAATTTCAAAGAAATATTCTTGAAATGTCTGGTCTTGGTGAAGAAACTTATGTCCCTGAAGCTATGCATTATCTTCCTCCTAGACCTTCATTGGCTGCTACTAGAGAAGATCAGAGCAATTTATGTATAGTGCTATAGATTCACTTTTCCAAAATATCTCTGTTGGGCCTAAAGAAAGAAAAGAGACAAGGGAGAGAAGAAGTAGAAGAGAGGGAAAATAATTTTCTTTTAGGGTTAGAAGGTCGCTGGCCGGAAAATTTTAGCCGCCGACCTTCCGCAGGAGAAGAAAGTAAGAGGTGGATATTTTGATTTGATATATTAAATAAGTATAGGTTATTCCACAACCGTTGATCACGAGAAAGAGTGCTCACCGTCGGATTAGATGGGGGTATTTTCGTAAAGAACCACGCGTGTGTTTCACACGCCAACCATTTAACGAGAAAGTGACGGAAAAAAGTCAATTGAGAGTTAACGCCAGAACACATTTGATTTTGGGGGTGAAGTCCTAATATCACTATATAAACAGGGATGAATGTCAAATTACCAATACAAAATATAGAAGGAACATTTACAAAATGCAAGTACTGGATAGATAAAAATACATCCCACAACAATTGCACATATAAAATTGCAGCTAGATCCTCCTTGTTGAAGGCAGCTAGAAGTATACACTTTATAACAAACAAAAAAAAAAAGCTAGAAACATACACATGTTAAGATTTTAAAAGAGTAAATTCTCTGCCACAATAGTCACATGGGACAAATCAGCTTCTCTATCTTACCCTTCTGAAAATTAGGTCAAGTAATCTAAAATTAAACTAACTCCTC
>BEHA01050171.1:228565-253201 GCA_002897215.1 Eschscholzia californica subsp. californica
AAAGATGGAAATATATATTATGAGAAAGATCTACAATTGAATCGTTTTTTCAGAAATAATACATAACAATTTGATACAGTTAAAAAAATTAATTATTAGATCTTAAAAATGAATCTAAATACAAAACAATAATATCAAATACATGAAAACAAAAACGAAATCTTACAAATGAATGTTCTCATTATGATTTTAGCAAAAATAATTACCTTCAAGAATTGATCTTCGATAAGTTTAATGGAGATGAATGTAGAGTTCTGATGTTAATAGTGGTTAAACAACTAGGTTAATGTTCTTGAAAATGAGATATACTATATTACGGTTACATATTAGATTTGTTAATATTTCTTTCCTTATAATTCTGATTGGAGAGAGAAAGATGGAGACAATTAAGGAAATGATATATACATGATTATTTTGGCAAAAACGGTTACAAAATATATGGAAAGGTTATAATAGGTATTAATAAGGATTAAATATTATAGAGATTTGATATTTCTCTCGAGATGAATACAAATGGACTAGATCTCTTTTATGATGATTAATTTGGTTTTTAAATCCTTTTTAGGATTATAGAGGATTAAATCTCCTATTAGGACCCTATTTTTGGTCTATAGACTAAAAAATTATAAAATTATTCTTAACAAATACAAAAGGGTTAATTTGACATTGACCCCCATTTATATAGTGATATTAGGACTTCACCCCTAAAATCAAAAGTGTTCTGGCGTTTAACTCCCGATTGGCCTTTTTCCGTCATTTTCTCGTTAAATGGTTGGCGTGTGAAACACACACTTGATTCGTGACGAAAATACCCCCATCTAATCCGACGGTGAACACTCTCTCTTGTGATCCACGATTGTGAAATAACCTAGACTTTTTTAATATATCAAATCCTTCATGTCTCTAGGAGCAGACCCTCTTCTGGTTCAAGAAATCCCCACCCAAATCCTTCATTCTTCAATTAACCTTCTTCTCTCAATTCATCCAACCTTAAAAACAACCACCACAACCTAAAGAACAAAGTATAAGCAAACCAGATCTCTCCTCTGTGGGATGCCTCTCCACACCTCTCTTCTTCTTTCTCTATCTCTCTGCCACCACCACCACCACCATTTTGGAGTTCTCTCTCACAGAAAGCTTAGGTGTTGAAGATCTAATTAGGGTTTTATTTTATATGGTGGTGATCCAATGATTCGAGATGGGAAAAGGTCTATTATTAGAGAGTTGGTTCAATTCTTGGAGTTTCTCGATAGGGTTTTGGGGGTTTCATTTGATACCATTTTATTTGATTTTTGTATCTACCGATATTTGAAACTTATCTTTCAAACGTTTCTCATTTTTTTTTTCTATTCTTTGGTGTTCTTGAGATCCTGCATAAAGAGCCCTAATTAAATCTTCAATTTGTATACTGAGTAGACCTGGTACTAATATGATCATGGTGGGTGGTTATTAAGTATGGGTGGTGACCATAAGAACACAGATCCAACAGAGTAGAAGGTTATGCATTATCTTGAAGATATTGAAGTTGCATAAACCCTAATTAAATCTTGGTTCATTAATGGTTATAAGTTTGATTGAAGTTGCACAAATCCTGAAGATATTCGTCAACTATGGCTTCATCTTCAATACAATGGCGATTTTGATGAATCTTTTCTTGAATTTCAAAGAAATATTCTTGAAATGTCTGGTCTTGGTGAAGAAACTTATGTCCCTGAAGCTATGCATTATCTTCCTCCTAGACCTTCATTGGCTGCTACTAGAGAAGATCAGAGCAATTTATGTATAGTGCTATAGATTCACTTTTCCAAAACAGGAATTTCTTGTATTTTTTTTTGTTAAAAAGACAACTCATCTTTTTAACTAGCTAGGCCCCCAAGTAAGTTATAAAAATAGGCTTGAAGGACATTTTTAAAGGCACCAACTTTTTAAGAGTTATGAACGAACCAAGTTGGATTGTCGACGCCGATTAAAATTTTTGGGGTTTGAATCGATTTTGGCTATAAGATAGGTTGATGTTTTTAGGTTTTGGTGATTTAATCTATTTGCTTGTTGTTTGAAGAGGCTTTTAAGGGGTTTGATTTAGTTTTTGGTTCTAAATTCTAGAGAGAGAAAGTTTTATATACTTTCAATGGAAGAAGAATTTGATAGTGTTTCAAGGTATAATCCAACTTCTTCATTGCTTTATTTTCATTGAGTTATGAATGATGGATGACAATTTGTTAGTTTTGATGTTTATGTTCAAACTTATTTGTTGGATTTATATGGAAGTTGTGAAAGTATAGTTGATGCAAGCAATGTGTTTGATAAAATGCTTGAAAGAGATGTTGTTGCTTGGAATGCAACGTTAGTTGGTTATACAAGACGTAGGTTGGTTGAAATAGCTATAAAGTTGTTAGATGAAATGCCTGTGAGATATATTTTTTTTCTTGGACAATCATGATTGTTATTTATGTTCAAATTGAGAATTTCATGAAAGTTTTGGAAGTTTTTCGAAAAAAAGTAAAATGATGATGCTAGAGCTTATAAAATGACTATTATGAATTTGTACGGGTTTTAGCTAGTTTTTCGATATAACATTCTACTAGACAAAATATAATAATTTGTAACAAATTTCATGTTAAATCAATTCAAAAACTAATTTGCAAACCATTTGCATGACATTGCAAGGCTCTGCAAAGTGTTTGCAAGGCTTTGCAAGGCTCTGCAAGGTGTTTGCAAGGCTCTGCAAGGTATTTGCAAAGCTTTGCAAGGTGTTCGCAAGGTTGTGCAAGGTATTTGCAAAAGTCATGCAAGTTGTTCGCAAGGCTCTGCAAAGTTTTTGCAAGGCTCTGCAAGGTGTTCGCAAGGCTCTGCAATTTGTTTGCAAGGCTATCCAAGGTGTTTGCAAAAACCATGCAAGGTGTTTGCAAGGCTCTGCAAGGTGTTTGCAATGCTTTGCAAGGCAGTGCAAAGTGTTTGCAAGGCAGTGCAAGGTGTTTGCAAGGTATTTTCTTAGACTAGGGTTAAGTTGGTCTTTTTATTGAAATTGAAAATTACATAATTACCATCAGGGAGGTGAAGCCTAAAAAACTTTGATGAATCCTTTTTAACCAAAATCATAATTTCTTAGGGAGTTTTGGTCAAATTCCCCTTTCCAAAATATCTCTGTTGGGCCTAAAGAAGGAAAAGAGACAAGGGAGAGAAGAAGTAGAAGAGAGGGAAAATAATTTTCTTTTAGGGTTGAAGGTCGCTGGGCGGAAAATTTTAGCCGCCGACCTTCCGCAGGAGAAGAAAGTAAGAGGTGGATATTTTGATTTGATATACTCCCTCCGTCCCAAATTAAGAGTCCTGTATTCCTTTTTGGTCTGTCCCAATTTAAGAGTCCCATTTCTTTTTATATCATATAAAATCTCTACCTTTTCCAAGTATACCCTTGTATTGGATTTTAAAGTTATTATTAGCTAATTAGAATATTTCTTAGTAGAATAACACCAAAATCTAGCTCATTCCCTAATAAAGTATCCCGCTTTCCATAATGGCTTAAAATCAACATTATTAGGGTATGAGATTAATTAAGAAAGAAAACACCAAAACATAAAATACGACCAACATTTGCTACCATAAAATTCAAGGAGGAATGATTAATTTGAATAAAGCAAAATTTTTATTTTTAAAATGAAATGTTATGGATTACATTTGAATAGTCCTTAATTCTCCAATTCTTGCAATACTCGTAAGACATTGTCCATTAAATTACGTTCACATTCTAGACGAATAGGAAGATTTCCGTCCTTCTCCAATTGATTTTTATTCATGTGTGGCATTCTATAATTATTAGAGCCACTCACTTTCATTATCTCAATCATACATTGCTGCATTGTTAAAAAATTACGATTGAGAAATTTCACAGGTAATTCATAAAAGGCATTTTGTACTGCATGAAGTAGATCATCGATTGTATTTGGTGCTTCTTGATGTTGCAATGACTGAATTGCTCTAAAAAAATCCAAGATCCAAAACGTTTAAATCTGGACTATTTGGCGGTTGACAACACAATCAGATATCAAGTCCAGTGTTTGAGACTGCTTGAAGAAACTCAACATCATTCGGGTTGATGTGGGGTTTAGCATTGTCTTGTTGGATAAAAATTGTATCCGTCACTGCATCAAGTGGCCACTTTTCTTTGATTGCTGGCAAAACTTTTTCAATCAAGTAAGATCGAATTGTGTCTTTATTTACAGACACCATTGCTTTTGTTTCTAAAGTACCTGCAATTCGATTCTTACTGTTTTTCTTAGCTGCCACTTTACTTGTGAAAGGAAAAATTCCAATTTTTCCAGAAAATTCTTCATTACTTGCATAATCAAATCTTGGTCTAGCAACAACAGCAAGGAACATAACTTTTGAGATGAATCTTTTGCTTTTACAAGTACGATATGGGTCTTCTTCTTCTGGGAGAAGATAATACTTCTGCGATTCTTTGGTCATATAAAACCATTTTTCATCAATATGTACATAGTTGTACATGTTCTGAAAAATAGGATTTCCATCGGAGTCTTGCTTTTCTATTTTCGTTGTTCAAAGATGGCTTCAAAGCATTTGAATGTGGCCTAAGCATACCTTCTTTAATTCTTCTATGAACTGTGCTTTTTGAAACGTTTAAAGCGTTGGCCATGGATCGAATATTTGTTCGACGACGAAGAAGAGTTTCCAAAACTTTGCTACGATCAATTTGAATTCTTTTACGACCAACATTGCCGACAAATTTGTTGGATACATTAACAATTTCTTCATTAGCAAGACATTCTTGAGAACGTTTCCAAACTCGATGCACTGTTTTTCTACTCACAAAAAATAATTCGGCTATACGACCAATTGTACCTCTTAATAATTTTCCATTATCACTTGCTTTCAAGAGCTGATTAAGAATTTCTTGACGTTCCTGGTTAGACAACTTTTTTTTAGAACCACAATTTGATTGTTGTGAGCTCATAGTTGATGTTGGAAGAAAGAAAGTGGGATTTTGGTTATCTTTTAGATAAAGGTAAGAATAATTGTGTGCTTATGGAAATTAGTCTTATATAGTGCTACTAATCTATTTTGGAAATCAAAAATTAAAATTTGTCAAAACAATATTTTCAGTAAATTCAATTTTTTGTTCACAATTGAATTCTAATTTGAAAACTCAAATTTAGTTAAAATGAAAATAAAAAGCGTCAAATTTTAGAATAGTGAAAATTAACCAATTTTGAATTTTAAGATTATCACATTTTATTGTGTTTCTAATTTAGTGCTTAATTTTATTTTCAATAGTTGGACACTTATGGTAAGTGAAGTGAGAGAAATAATACCCTACCATAATTCTTAAAATTCCAAAAAGGATATACTACTAAATTAATATGGGTAAGAATGGAAAAGCAAAACTTGTGAAAAAAAGTTGACTTTTCAAAGTGGGACTCTTAATTTGGGACGGAGGGAGTATTAAATAAGTATAGGTTATTCCACAACCGTTGATCACGAGAAAGAGTGCTCACCGTCGGATTAGATGGGGGTATTTTCGTAAAGAATCACGCGTGTGTTTCACACGCCAACCATTTAACGAGAAAGTGACGGAAAAAAGCCAATTGAGAGTTAACGCCAGAACACATTTGATTTTGGGAGTGAAGTCCTAATATCACTATATAAACAGGGATCAATGTCAAATTACCAATACAAAATATAGAAGGAACATTTACAAAATGCAAGTACTGGATAGATAAAAATACATCCCACAACAATTGCACATATAAAATTGCAACTAGATCCTCCTTGTTGAAGGCAGCTAGAAGTATACACTTTATAACAAACAAAAAAAAAAGCTAGAAACATACACATGTTAAGAGTTTAAAAGAGTAAATTCTCTGCCACAGTAGTCACATGGGACAAATCAGCTTCTCTATCTTACCCTTCTGAAAATTAGGTCAAGTAATCTAAAATTAAACTAACTCCTCAGTCTGTCAAATTAGGTTATAAGAGAAAGCAACAAACTTTACATGATAAACCTTTTTTTATAACAAGACCGTGAGGACTTTGACCCCCAGGTCTTTCTTTCAATCTAAACTATTATATTGCTCTCTTGTCTATGTCTATCACGTGAGTTTTCTGCATGCTTATCTTTGCACGATCTCTCACGATCTTTTGTTCTTAATTAAACCCTAATTCTCTTGAATGAGGGTTTAAGGATGAGAATACACCAACCATGATCCATGTATATTTGCACGAGCTCTCACGAACATTTTGTTCTTAATTGAACCCTAACTCTTTTGAGTAAGTGTTTGAGGACGAGGATACACAATTCATGTATCTTTGCACGAGCTCTCACGAACATTTTGTTCCTAATTAAATCCTATTTTCTTTGAATAACTCACAAAACGCAAGACATAGATGCGTGACTAGAATGACGATTTGAACAGAAAGCAGAGAAATAACTCCATAGAGATTTTGTCGTCAAACAATGGACCACCATATGCTTTCTTTAAAGCAAATTCTTATGTAGATTTGTGCAACTGGTATAATCTAGGGAAAAAAAAGAGAAAAGATAAAATGGAGGTACATGCTAAGCACATTCCACTGCGAGCAATTAAAAGATAAAGGAAATTCTATTCACCCCTTACAAAATTATTCTACTTATAAACTTTCCATTCAAGGAGGTTGAAAAATGTTGAACCTCATTTTTCTTTTCTTGAAGATGCATCTTAAGGACCTCACATATGAACCACATGATGTTCCCATAATATTGTTTGGGAAAATTAACTTAGGGGGAATGATCTATATGTGCAAAGTTAAGCTTAACAAATGGCTATGTCTCTAAACATGGAACAGACCTTCATACCATGACAGGCAATATTGAATATGTGGCGGCCGGGTTCGTGTCTTTGCCAATACCTAGATTCAGCCTTCACTAGAAATAGAACTTTTTATATACGTGTTGGGCTTAGTTCTGGTCAACAAAAGCAAACGCAATATCCCTAACTATTGGAACTTATCTCATTACATGATAAGTAATCAAATAAGCATATGTGGAATCAATGATTTATGTTCTATAACCAAGATATATAATAACTTAATTCGCAACCCTTATAACCACAAAATAGTGATAAATGCACAACCAATACTGATACGACATTGTCTTTTCAATTTTTATATTCAAGACAACATCTTAGATGCAATCGATGATGTTATGCCAAAAGAAAGCCACGGGTGGATGAATAAGAGATTAAATTCGATGGTTCTTTCTCATGGAGGGTAAGAAATAGAGTTGGTCGGATTAAATGAGATAAGAACAATATTGACAGACTTTTCTTTGTCAAGGCAGGTTTGCCAGCTACACTTAAATGTCCTTGTTTTATCAAATGACCCTATATACAAAAATAATCTTCTTCATTTATTTGTGACCACTCTTATGTCAACTATATAGATAAAACTATTTCGTACCTGCTCACAACCCCATTGATCTTTTCGGTGTTTATGTTTGAAGCTACTAATCTACTTAGACATTGATTCATTTTCTTGTATGTAGAAATTATTTATACTAGATTACTCTATAGAGTGGTGGGTTTAGCACAACGAGTCAACGACACAGAAACTAAACCAGATGAATTATTTTGTTAATACCTTTTCTGAATGTAATTATCAAAGTCAATTAGGGCATTCAGTGAGAACTTTGCCTAAGGAGAGTTAGAGATTACTATAAATTGTGCAAAATAAGTAGGAATGCTTAGGGAGCTTAATTTCAGAGTTAGGTTTAAATTTGAACTTTTTAGGATGTGGTACAAAAGTAAAGTTTAGTGGTCCTTGCAAATCTGTGCCTGCCTGATACTCTTGCCAAAGAAATTGAGGGCTTTCAATTACCTAGACAGACATTTATGTTAGTTGTTTGTGAAGGTAGTTTGAATTTTGACCTTTTGCCCAAATTAACATTCTTTATGTACATTATTACTGAATATACTCCTTAATATACCCCTAAAAATACAGAACATTTCTTCATGTGACTAATGCAAAATGAGGTCGAGCGGAGTTAGCCTATAGAGTTTCCATATGTTTCCAAAACGTGCGGATAAGTTGAAACATAAAATGCAATATTTGTATAGATAGTCACAAGGTTTGTACTGATTGCACATATTCACATTAGGGGTCCTGAGCGAAAACCTTATAATATTGACAAACTATGGATAAACCTACAACGTGGAATGTGTGTTTACCGTTTACGACATATCAATACTTCATTCCTTTAATCATCTTCACCTCAGAAGGTTTAGTTTAATTATCAATTATTAGGAGGGAGTGATTTCTAATAAGTAGCATATATTAGGTTAGGTTCTTGTACTTTTAGTGATTGCTTTGATGAAAATGACTTATGAGAGACAAAATTATAGAGGCTCCATAAGAACGTTCTAAAGAACAAGCCACTCCATCCTAAACTATATCACACCTAATCACAATAATTACAATCTCCTTTCTTTACCTTTAACTTTTCTCTTTTAATTATGAACCTATCTCTATCTATGAAATCTAATGGGAGCACAAAATTAAACAAGATGTGGCTAGTAAAAAGTTTGTTTAGAATGGTATGTTTAATAGACCCTCTATTATGGAAGATCTTCCTTTATACGTACATATAATACATAGAAGACACATAGGGCCACCCTTAGGTAAAAGGAGAGTCTATAGGCACCTTTTTTTCTTACTACGGTCTGCTTTCTCTCTTCGCCCTCCGCTGACTACGCAGGTCCGAGAGCACTCGGACGGGAACTAATTTGTGTTGGGCTTGAACAAGACTGACTGAGACCAGTCCGAGTGCCCTCGAACTGCCTGGTCCATGGACCTTGGACTGCTTAGTCCGATACCAAGAGAAGTGTAAAGAATGAAGGAGGGCCTGAGTAAAAAGGAGGGATGCCTTTAGAGTGTGGTGAATGGGAAATGACATGAACCACATGTAGTTGGTCAGAAGACAAAGATCTTTAGTGATTGATCACCAAACATCTACTATTATTTTGTTTCCTTCCAAAGTAGTTATTATGTTCTCTTTGTTAATCTTTTCTTTCTCTTTTACTATATATCTCTCATCTCTTTTAGGGAAGGGTGAGGACTAAGGATTCTCTGTTTCCCACATGCATTGATACAAGAGAAAGCCAAAAGCTTAAAAGATAAATTCATTTTCACCTCTCTCTCCCTAGCTAGCAATCTTTGGTTCTGCTTTTCCTTTCCTTCTTCCTATCTCTTGCATGCTCTCTCTCTATCTATACCTTTCTCTTTTTCTCTCTCTACATTTTAGAGAGACAATGTATATATTTATGGTTTATACTAAAACATGACTTTATATTGTATTTGGTAGTACATTCTTCATGCCTCTGAGAGTATTGTTTTGTAAAAATTGAAGTGGGCCTCTTTATTCTACTACTTTGGACAAGATTTGAATTATGAACTTTGGTGAGGCATGCCTGCAGCTGCTATACATGTGAAGAGAGAAAGAGACACAATCAAAAGAAAAAGACCAATTCTAGTATGACCCTCTATTTGTCAGGGTGTCGGGGAGTCTGGGACCAGAAATGTGTGTATATAATTATATCGTTTTCATTCTCTCTTCCCTTCGGACGAGGGCACTCACAAGTTTCAGACTAAGTTGTATGAATTTTACCGTAACCTTAACTCGAGCAAAAGAAAATGGGGTTAGAAAAGAAAATTGTGCTACAAAGAAAATAAACGGAAATATTGTACGTACTTTCGCACGCTTGTGTGTCCGGGTGAAGAGCAAACTCCAGCACTTTCAGTTAGGCCTAGAAGTGCCTTTAGTGCTTATAATTCTTGTTTTGTTGCAAGAAGTGCTTATAAAGTTAGGACAAGTAAAATGCTGAAAGGGTATGTGCCTTAAAAGTTAAAACCAGCGAAAATTTTCCCTCTGATCTCCTTCTTCAATCTCTATAGGAAAATTTTATACACACTCACGGTTTCCACCTGCCACACTCACATGGGAAATGTTACATACACTTACCATTGTACCTGCCACACTCACATCTCCTTTTGACTTCAACAAAAATTACTTTAGCTGTGAGTATATATAACAAAAATGGCGTGCATTTAAATTTTTCCCACTCGCATTTCACTTGGCTTGGTGAATTTATTTTGATCAAGAAACGTTTTATTCACACTCCCCACTTAGTCAATAGGTGCCAAACCAGTTCAAAAATCTAAAATCCTTCACCATTCCCAAGATCATACAGAAAAGGATCACCCACAAATAGGTATAAAGACATTCCATAAGCTCTGTTTGAGGTGTACAAATAGGTATAAAGACATTCCATAAGCTCTGTTTGAGGTGTTTTTCTTTAATGAAGTGGTGCATCAATAGAAAAAGAATATCATGAAAGTAACCTATCACATGCAACAATTTGATAGTAACACGGACCTTTTGCCGATGGACAAGAGAATACATCAATGAGCTATATACCGGTATATTATAGAACCTATCAGTGAGTGTCACACTGATCGGTAGACAGCCATATCAGCTTGTTGTCTTGGAAGTGACAGTGAATAATTACGGATTATCTATATATTAAAACAAAAGGAAATGTGCTGACTCGGACAAACATCCTTTCTTAATAAAAGATATTGTCTAGAAACCCTTTCCAAAATTCACAATATAGGACAAACATCCTTTCTTAATAAAAGATATTGTCTAGAAACCCTTTCCAAAATTCACAATATAGTCCTTTAAAAAACTGATTTTTTAACCAATTTGAATAGAGTTAGTTTTGGTATTTCAGATGTTGTGATTTTTTTTTCTATTTGGGGACGGGAGGGGAAAAAAGGGTTTTGGGAGAAGTTTCTAACTTTTGAACCGCACCATTGAGGGATTTGGGGAAAGTTTCTATCTTTAATCTCCACTTTCTCTCTCAAATCTCAAGTATTTATGGTGACAGTGGTGTTTGAAGTCGGCAATAAAGAGTTGAGATATTGAAAATTTGAACCAATATTAGTTTAGATTGGGATTACATGAATAGAATTTAATATGGTTTGATGAACGATTATTCTGATGGTGGTGGTGGTGAGATGGGTGGAAGGCAACTACAAATAAAGGTAGAGTTAGAGAGGCAATAGAGCTTCGCTTAAACAATTTTGCCGAATATGCTTGAAGAAACTGTTTGTGGGCTATGGGCACGAGCTATACCCTAATTTTTATAATTTCGCATCACATATATGATGATCATCTCTCAAATATTCGAGAAACTTAGTTTTTTTTTCTTTTGTTTTTTAATGAGTTTTGGGGACTTTGTCTGTACTATTAGTGAGAAATATTTTGACGAGGAGTGCAATAAGTACATCAACACGAAGGCTCCTCGATGTATTCAAGAGAAACGATGGTGCACGTGTCCATGATGTGAGATGGTTTAATGTATATAACTAGTGAGATTGACAATGAAAATTTATCCCTCGACCAAGGGTGTGTTCACTTTGTAGCAGATCCAGATTGGAATAAAATAGTGAATTGTATGAGATTCAGATTGGAACAAAATTATATATTAATCAACAAAAATATTTTTAATAAGTAGTAATAAGAATTTAAACATAAACAAAAAAATAAAAAACAAAGAAAAATAAAACAAACAAGAAGTTTATCTCTATGTAATTGTGTAATAAACTTTTGTAGGTAATGAAATAGAAATGTGAGATTGAAGTTTGAAGAGAATTAGAAAAGAGAAACAAAGAAATTATATGAAGATGTATTTTATTTTTGTTACTCTTCTATTTAGGAGTCTTTTTAGGCTCCCATGAGTAGTTAATTAAGTTTAAATGTTATGATGTTGTCTTTTAAGCTTCCTATTTATCAGGGTGTGTTCACTTTGTTATTTGATGTAACTCATAGAAAAAAATATTGGATTATTTTCCAAATGGCCCCCAACTTTGTGACCATCTTCCTGTCTGACCCCTAAATTAGCAAAAATATTCATATGACCCCCTTTTTGCGTTATCTTTAACATTCCGTTAACTAGTCATATTCTCTCTCCTCCATCTCATCTCTTCTCTTTGCCACCTCATCTTCTCTCCACCTCATCATCATCTTCGGCGAAGGTCGCCGGCCGGCGACCTCCAAATATAAAAAAAATGTTTTTTTTTAATTTTTTCTCTCTCTAAAAAAAATTTGCTTTAGAGAGAGGAGAGAGAAAATAATTTTTTTTATTATGTTTGAAGGTCGCCGGCCGACGACCTTCGCCGAAGAAGATGATGAGGTGGCAGAGAGAAGATGATGAGGTGGCAGAGAGAATATGACTAGTTAACGAAATGTTAAAGATAACGGAAAAAGGAGGCCATATGGGTATTTTTACTAATCTAGGGGGCCAGGCAGGAAGCTGGTCACAAAGTTGGGGGCCATTTGGGAAATAACCCAAAAATATTTTAGAAATGATGTAACCTTTGACTTTAGGTTATCTAAACAACTACTCTGCCAGCTCTACTGTTCAAACAAACTTGATATATGTATACACAAAAATACATATAATAATACTGTATGTATAATATAAATATAAATATTATATAAATCGGGGTCCCCCTAAATTTGGAGGCCCTAGACTTAGGTCGCCTAAGCCTAAGGCCGACCCTGCCATTCAGCTCATCCTCGGAGACAGATTGAGAAATTTGCTCAAAAAGATGGAAGTTTTAAGGCGGCGCCCTTAATTCGTTGCTAAAGGTAATCCCGTTTATTATATATTTTGGTTAGATGATACAAGCAAAAAAAGTTTGACCTAATGGTACAAATTGTGTCGTTAGGTCAATGGTTAAGTCAAACTTGACCAACCCTCTCTACCCTCTTCTCTGGGGAAAAGCTGTCGACCGACGACTTTCAATCTCCCCCCCCCCCCCCTTAAAAAAAGAAGGAATTTTTATTTATTACATTCATATGTTCACTTTATTATTATATTAAATATTGTTAGGATTAATGCGTGATATAGTATTCTTATTCAAATTGTTATTGGTTGAAGCTCGTCGAACAAAGGTTACCGGTCAATGACTTTTTGCCGAAAAAGAAGTATGAGGTGGCGAGAGAGATGAAGTGGATGTGAGAAGAATTGATGAAATTGAAGATAGAAGTGGAGATAAGGTGAAAATAGGTGAATTATGATTTTTTTTAGATTTAATTTCATTTTGGCTCTTAACAGTTTCTGGAAAAAATGATAATTTTTTGACCGTTCGTGACTAAATTGAACAGTCGAACACTTATAGAGGTTATAACAACGAATGGTCACAAATTGGGGAACAAAACAGCTTTAGCCCTGATTAATAGTGAATTGGGAGTATAAAGCAGCGCCCATTTGTGTTAAAGTCATCCATAATGAATTTGTGAAACACGCTATTTTGGTTTTTATGTCATACTTATCATATTTCATTGAACTGCGAGATTGGAACCATTAGAAACTCTTTTTGGCCTATAAATAGTCCTAAACTAAACTAATACCAAAGCATCTCTTTCAAATATAACTAATAAATACTTTCATTTTGCTCCGTACATCAAATTAAAATTGTTCATTTGATCTACTGGAAACGAAAACGCAAAATAAACTTTAAAGCTGAAATGTTGGGGAAAACTGATTTTGTGAAACTAAAGAAAAGGGTTTACTGGCCATATGAAACTGGATTAGTCCTTTATTATGACAGTTTCTCCATGGCAAACCCCAGCAAAATAATTCCTTAGTAATAAATATTCTTTCTCCGTTCCTAAGATCATCCTGTTATTGGTTTCAACAAAAAAAGATCACCCTCTTATTCGTTTTAACAAAAAAAGATCATTTTATTATTGTTTTGTGTCATACTTTTTTTTTTCGAAAATTATGTCATTTTCTTAAACGGTAGAATTGAGATTCTTTAGTTCTTGGTGTCTTTTTTTATAAAATAAGTTATTGAGTTATTTTCTTTTTTGGCCCCCTATTTTGTGACCAGCTTCCTTTTTCTCCTGTTTCATTAATTTAAAACTGATTTTTTTTTGTTAGCACCGTCAGTTAACTTTAATGATTATTTTTTTGTTTCTATAATTGCCTTTCTTATAAAAGTAATTTGAAAATTCAAAATTGACCCCCTTTTAAATATGATTTAATTCCCGAAAGTCGAACTCTTTTAAAACTAATTTGGGGCAAAAATGGAATTTACTTTTAAACATTAAAGATACCTCATCTCCCTCCCCTTCTCTCTCTCCTCCACATCATATATCTCGCCACCTCATCATGTTCTCTGGCGAAAGTCGTCGACCGACCAAATTTTCCGATGACCTTCAAACTTTTTTTTTTCAATCTATTCATCCATCTCTACTTCCTTTCTTGATATTTCCGGTAAAGGGGCTCTTTCCCTTTGCCAGAGTAACCAAACTGAAATCTGGTTTCAACCAACTAGATTTCAGGATGGTTTGAAACCGATCGGGATCTGGTTGTTGAAGCCAGATCTCGGTCTAGTTTCAGATCTGGTTGTTGCAGCCAGATCTCAGTCTGGTTTCACTTTGAAACCAAATCTTTAAGGTCTGATTGAATCCAGCATGGGGCCCCTCCCCTTCGCCAGATTTATAGAGAGAGATAGATAGTAGGAGAGAGAGACAGAGTATAGAGAGATGAAGAGATTAAAAAAATTAAGTTTGAAAGTCGCTAGAAAATTTGGTCGGTCGACGACCTTCGCCGGAGAAGATGATGAGGTGGCGAGAGATATGATGTGGAGGAGAAAGGTGATGAAACGGAGAGATGAAGTGTCTTTGATGTATTTAATTTTTTTTAAATGACCCTGGAAAATTGACCAGCTGCATCTCTCAAGCTACTACTACAATTACTTGCTTCTCAGAAGCTGAATACATCTCTTTAATGACACTTCGAAACAGATTTGGTATGCATTTGTCTTAGAATACAAATTTATTCTCGCTCCCTCCACCTCTAGTAACCTTGCTGCTTCCTTTAACTGATTCAGTCGGGTCTTTCGATTTGACCTGGATCAGTAACCCTAACCAGGTATCTAATTTTTCTTCTTTTGACAGACAGCTGGATATTATTTCTCTATCTAGAGAAGTCTGGAGGGTACCCCTAGAGTCTGATGATTCCGAACTCTGGAACTCTATTGTCTTCTTTGAGGATACTAGATTCCTTTTTCACCCTACCTTGGAGTGGTTAGTTTTTGTGTTCTAAGGACTAATTTGGATTGGTCGGCTTGAAAGTTTTACGGAGTGGCGTTCGCTTCTTGAGATTTCATGCTCGGTTCCGAATGAGCTGCAATGGACTGTATCTTTACTATACACTTACTTGTGGGGCTCCGTTGCTACTCGTTCTCTTTTAATGGAAGGTTGGACCGTTGTTAGATACAAGACAGTTAGGCTGACGGCTTATCACACAATCATGAGGGTTACAATCAGGAGAATTAATGTTATGTTGCGCTTTTCAGTTTCTAACTCCTATGTGGTAGCTTCGTTTCTTTTCCATCTGTAAACTTCCGACTTATAAATAATACAATGTTTACAGTTGTCTAAAAAAAACTTTTTTTTCTCTTCTCTAACTCTTTTTTCTCCTTGTCTCTTCTCTTACTCCATTTTTCCTCTCTCACAACTCTCTTTCTCATGCCGACAAAAAGATGAAGATCAAATACAAGCAGATCAGGAAAACATGAGCAAATCGATCTTTTTCCACTATCATCATTACTAACCGCTCGTTATTGATATTAAAATAAATATAATTTTTTATTTCGCAAATTTAATAAGAGATTTAAAGCAATTATAATTCAACAATACATTATTTTTTATGTAATCTAGGTAACGACTCAAATTACATAACTTAAACATGTGAACTTCTTAATACATTTTGTAAAAACTTATTTGAGGAGACATTGCATTAAAATACAAGGGCCACATTTGTGAGTTCGGCCTGAGCCAAAAAGAGAATGTTAGGGCCGACCTAGAATATCCTCCTTCGCTTTTACGATCATCTGCTTAAACTTTAAAAATCACAAAGTTCGTGCTCAACTCCTAATGAATATCTGAAATTGACCATGTACTCTAACAATTGAGTTCATAAAACATTATCTGATCAAGAAACTCGACATATTTAGAGATGAAAAGAGAGAATTTCGAATTAGATTGGTGGTGGGAGAAGTGCTAAGGTTAAATGAGGCGTTTCAAAAAAATTTCAGTGGTGGTGAGCGGACTTACAAGCGTTTCCTTACTGTTAGAAGAGTTGTTGTTCTGCTTTATTTCTCCTTACCTACAATTTGTTGGGTTTGTATCATGGTTGGGCCCATTTGGGTGATTTCTTTGTTGGGCCCATAACCATCTTATAATTAATTGAGAGTGAGCCTCACTCACTACTAGTCAAAACTATTTGTCTTCTAGTTAGCACATGGGTGGGGTCCACCTCTAGAGGGAAGATGGCATTCAAAGCTTTCTTTCTCTAGACAATTAATGTCCCACATCTTCCAACTAGTGAAACTAAAGTTTCCTTATAATAAGTTGCTTGACAACTAATTGTAAAGCACATTGTGGAGTAGAGAAGGCTCCCACACGCGCGCGCACACATGTGAGGCATTTGGGCTTTTAACCATTTGGACTCTTTGGCTATTTTGGGCTATTTGGGGCTGGGTTATTTAGGCTTATGGGCCTTTGGGCCGTGGCCCGTGAGCCCGTGTGCTCGGGAGATCGGGAGCTTATAGTGAAAAGACTCTTTTGCCATGAAAAGTAGTTTTACTTAAACTCGGATTTTGACTAAGTCGGTGGGATTAACTTAATCAGTATTTGAGTATATCTCTAACTGATCTCGTAAGGATTAATCAAATTAGTTTCCGAGTTTATCTCCCACTCTCTTAACTTCTCTACCACGTTTCCTAGGCGGTTAGGGTTTTCTCAGAGGCTATATATACTGGTCGAAATCAAGAGAGAAAACACACAACTAAATTTCGGCTATCTTTCTCTCTCTCTCTGTTCAAGCTTCGAGTTCTTCAATCTCCATTACTATCTCTGTCAGTGCAGACAGAGGCGGTAAGCTGTGGTCAATCCTTGGGGAGTGAATGGAAACAGCAATTTGCACCAAGGTTACTCTGAAATCACTTTCAAGGCAGTGGCCTCCATACCACGACACAGCGAAGAAAGTTATTACCGTTCGATAAATTCCATTGATCTTTTCAATATTTCCAACACAATTGACTCATTACGCTACTTGATCTGAATTTGTTGAGATACTAAACTTATATATTGGCAGAATTTCACGTTTGAGAAGAAGAGTAGTTCTTGTTGGGATTTGTGGTGTAATCTCAACCATCGGTTTTGGTTTAAGTTCTTACAAAAGTTATTAGATTATCAAAAGGGTTTTTTAGTTTTTTGGTCTCTTAACTTTTGACCAGTTCTTTTATCTCTATTGTTTTTATAAATTCAAATATAGTTTTTTTTATCGTCAGTCAACTTTAACAGTCGATTTTTTGGTTCGCTAACTATCCTTCCATTAAAAATGAATATTTAACAACTCATTTCAATATGTAAAAAAAAAAAGTTGTAGAGTGTTGAAGTTCTAGAAGTTACCAAATTTTTTAAATTCACGTTCTGGTAACCAACCTTGCACGCTATGATGTGCATTTCACTGAACAACAGAGATACTCTGCCCAATCAGTCTCCCACTCTCCTGGGTGAATTCTAATTGGATAACGTGGTCGGACAAGATGAAGAGAGAGAAAGTTTCCATTTCTCTCCCTAAATCTCGTCCAACCACGTCACCCAGACAGGATTCCTCTAGGGGAGTGGTCGGACAAAGCGTTATTTCCCTGTACTAAAATATATCCCCAAAATCAGGGTCGAGCCCACATAGGGGCGCGTGCCCCCACGACCCTAATGTGACTCGTATGTGTTAAATTGCACTTGTGACTATATTATGTATCTATAGCATCACATTTTAAATAAAATTCTTCTCTAGCTCAAGTGGTGAAACTCTTGGATTACATGTGGAGGTCTTGGGATTGACCCACACACAACACCTTTTTTTCTTGAATTTCCACTACTTACACTGTTTCCGTAGAATGTCTACTATTTACGTTACTTGAAAGTATTGTTTGGTTTAAGATGATTGCTTATTGAAAATACTTTATAAAGTGTATGTTTGGTCTAAAATTGGTTCTTATTAATTGAACAAATTCAATTTCAGCCTCCTCAATTTAACAAATATTAGCAGTAAGGTTCCGAACATACCTAATTTATGCATTCTTTGTAATAGACAAGAACTCGAAACCAGAGATCATCTATTCAGTACCTGCAAGGTGTTCAAAGATCTTGTTAATCATACTAATAATCCGGACCTTCAAGGCTTCAACCACTTACTATCGATTTGATTGGAACCCTAAAAGATATGCTCGTAAAGGATAATATAGGTTCTCACATATGGTATGAAGCAACTTATCTGGTATGGAATTGGTGGAAGATGAGGAATGATCTAATCTTTAACCAAACACCGGTTGATATAGCTAGATGCTGGAGAAGCACCAAGGAGTCACTGAGGTATGTAATACATAACTATACTCCTATTATTTCTGATAATCTCGTGCAGGAACATGATTGGAATCCACCTCCAGTGGGTAAAGTGAAGATAAACTGTGATGGATCGTTTCGATCTAATGGAGGATCTTGTGCCGCGGTTGCTAGAAATAGCTCAGGCACCATCATCGGAGAAAAAACTAAACTGATCGCACCAGAAACTGCCCTAGAAAGTGAGATGCTTGCCATTTCTCTAGGGTTGGAGTTGGCGACTGGTCTGGAAATGGAGGGGTTTATATTGGAGACGGATTCTAGGGTTATGGTTGATTTGATCACAACCATTGATCCTTCAATCCCATGGCGTTTGTGGACGGCTATAAATGAGCTACGTGAAAGAATATCTTCAAGCCGCGTGGAGACAATCTATTGTCCACGTTCTCAGAACCAACTGGCACATAATTTAGCTTCTTCTTGGTTCAATCCTCCATAATTTTGTTATCCGTCTTGGGTCCCTAGAAGTTAACTTGTTACTTTGTAGTCCTTTTATTGTCTTTTTCCTTATTTTCTCAAGGACATCATTGTAATCTTTTGGGTTTAATGGTATTTCCGTTCAAAAAAAAATTTGAGCCTCCTCAAAGTGACCAACTTAATAAAACGACTTCGTAGAGATGATGAATTTTCTAAATAACTCTCTTAATTTTGATTCTGTCTGATTTTTCAGTGACTTATATTTTGGACTTTAAGATTATTTTTTTACACGTTTGTTATAGTAAACATGTTATTAGAAAGAAATCTTTATCTTTATTTTTTTCCATAACGATCACTTGCTCTTCATCATCTCCACCATCCTTTTCTTAATCTTCACCACTATTTCTTCATCCCTTCCTTTGTTTTTTTATTTTAAATAACTATAGGAAACTTCAACAAAAAAAAAAAAAAAAACTATAGGAAAACAGAAAGTGGAAAGATTTGTTATGAAATGAGAGATTCTCCCTGTTCCTCCAAATGAGGAGATGATATCTGGGCGACGAATTAGTTCGCTACTCCCATCTTCTCTGAACCACAACCATAAATCACTATCATCAATCAGATATTTTCCGGGGGAAATTGAAAACCTTTCCCACCCAAATCCAATTTCTCTATCTTCATCTCTCCAACACTACATCCAATCAAATTCCCCTTCTCAAGGTTTGAAGATCCATTCCCATATTCTGAAAATTGGGTTCAACCCCAACACAAACATTTCCATTAAACTACTTATTCTCTATCTCAGGTGCAATTCGTTAAATTATGCACGTCAAGTGTTCGATGAAATGTCTAAACCAACTGTTTCTTCTTATAATTCCTTGATTGCTGGTTACCTCAAACAAGGCCAACTTGAAGAATCACTTAATTTGATTAAAATTTTTGCTTCATCTGATGAAAAGCTTGATGGGTTTACGTTTTCGATGATTTTAAAGATATCCACAGCGTCTACATTGACATCCAAGGATGTAGCTAAACAAGTGCATACCCAGATCCTTAAATCTGATATAGAAACAGATGATGTTCTTTTTACTGCTCTTGTTGATTCCTATTCGAAAAATGGGAAGGTTGATTATGCCAGGAAAGTGTTTAATAAAATGTTCGAAAGAAATGTTATTTGTTCTACAGCGATGATTACTGGGTATATGAAAGAAGGATCTGTTCTTGATGCCGAAGAGATCTTTGAGAAAACAACTGATAAAGATACTGTGGTTTTCAATGCCATGATTGAGGGTTATAGTAAATCAATTGAAACAGCGAAAAAATCTATTGAAGTTTATATTCAAATGCAACGGTTGAATTTCCGACCAACAATATCAACTTTTGTGAGTGTTATTGGAGCTTGTTCTGTGTTATCTTCATGTGAAGTTTGTCAACAAATTCAAACTCAACTTATGAAGACGGAATTATTCTCAGATGTAAAATTGGGAAGTGCACTTATAGATATGTATTCTAAATGTGGAAGAACTGAGGAAGCGAGAAAAATTTTCAATGATATGCCAGCGAAAAATGTTTTTTCTTGGACTTCTATGATTGATGGGTATGGCAAGAACGGAATGACAGATGAAGCTCTTGCCCTCTTTGAGAAAATGCAAAAAGAACATAGAATTCGACCCAACTATGTTACAATTCTAAGTGTTCTTTCTGCTTGTGCTCATGCTGGATATGTTTCAGAAGGATGGGTGATTTTCAATAACATGGAAAGAGATTATATGATCAAACCGAGGATGGAGCATTATTCTTGTATGGTTGACCTCTTAGGTCGTTCGGGTAGTTTAGAAGAGGCTTTGGGATTCATTACGGAAATGCCTGAAAAACCAAATTCTGATGTTTGGGGTGCTTTGCTTGGTGCTTGTAGGATCCATGGTGATGTAAAAATGGCGGATTTAGCGGCAAATGAGATTTTCAAATTGAATAGTGATGGGAGGCCGGGAGCTTATATTGCGTTGTCGAATACTTTTGCTGCTGCTGGTAAATGGGAAGGTGTTAGTGAAGTGAGAGAGTTGATGAAGGAGAGAGGTGTCTCTAAAGATACTGGTTTCAGTTGGGTTGGGACTGATAGAGGTTTGTGTGGATTTCATGTTGGCCAAAAACTATGAAGAAAAAAAGGTCACAATGTCTTGGGCTATTCTTGTAAGTTTGGTGGAATAGGGACCGACTAAGCCTCGTTTTATCTTCCAAGTCCGGTGTTGTTCTTTTCAAAGGTCGAGCTCATCGCAAAACTAATCTAGACTTAGAAAAGTCAGACTCAGACAAGCCAGACTCAGGTGAATTAGATTCAGACAATTTAAGAAAACAAATTCAACCTTTATCTATTATTTACCACATAAACAAGTAAGAGGAAGGAATAGTGAGGAGGTTGGCCGACTTGTGAGTACGGACTGAACCATGGCGGAGCTATGCTAGTGGTCTGCTGAAGTGATAGTAGAAAGAAATTTAGCGTGTCTTATCTTCTCTACAATGTGAATACTGAATAAGCTACATTTTAGGGGCACCGCCATTAGTGAGTAGCTGATTCCGGCACATTAAAGAGGAATGTTTTTTCATCTAAATTTTTTTTTTTTGTGCTTTTCTCTTAAACTGGTACTTTTATTTGGAAGCTAATTGATGGAGGATGTTTGTTATAGTGAATAACAAAGAACAGAAGCCATCTGCTAAAATTCGAGTTTAGAATGTGGGTGCCTGTAGATAAACATATAAGAACCCATAAAGTCAAGGACAACTAGCAGTGTCATGGCACCTCCGTTGGTCCGTTACGACTTCAGTTAGTAATAGACTTTCTCTCCCTAGAAAAGTATCTCTGGTTTTGTTTGATATTAAGGAAACAATTCCATGGAAATAAAAGAGTTTCCACGAAATGATTTCCACGGAACATATTTCACGGAAATAAAATTCTTTTGTTTGGTTGTCATTCGTTATTTCGTGGAATTGCAGAATTCTAATGTTTGATACGCAGTTTATTTCCACGGAAATGATTATAATGTACTCCAAATTCTTCGAGAAAATGAACGAAAATATGATATCATATTATCCTGAATTATCACAAAGTAGTACTCATATTTACCATACAAAATATAAACTATGATATACATTCAAGAACAACAACATAGAAAAAGTTGATGCAACAACAAAAAATTTCTTTCTAAAACTAACCTTACTTTTTATGAGTATCTTTATTTTTAGTTTTCTCTCTTAATTCACATTTTTCTCCTCCCATTATAAAACTAATTGCAAAACTAGGTATAATAGTACTAACAGAAGCAAATTTATGCATATATAAGTTATGTCGACTACGGTCAATCTCTACCTATAAACAGAGGAGATAAAATCTGCAGGGACCATCAAAGTTATAAAAGGACTTGAATAAAGGTAATGGGTGGCGCCAAACTAACTTCTATTGTTGTTGTTTTTTTTTTTGTTGAACCAACTTCTATTGTTGTTTTTTGTTAAGAGGAACTTCTATTGTTGTTGGTTATGTGATCAAAAACCTTTAAGGGAAGTTTTATAAGGCCTCCCCAATTTTGTTAAAAGGCATCCCCATGAACCATTTTACTTGATAAATTATCATTGAGGGGGGCCTTTTAACAAAAATGAGGGGCTATAAAATCTCTCAACTTTTAATTTCTTTATAAAATTGTACACCTATTACAAGGGTACATAACAATTAACAAGTACTCACTTTAAGAAACTTTTAATTTATCTCTCTAGTACCATGTACAATTGTCTTTTCTTCCTAGTCTTTTTTTTTTTATAAGATTTTTCTTCCTAAGTCTTGGTAATAGGAAAAGCATGAACATACAAAAACAAATCTATAAAGCAAATTTTGATTATACCTCCTTTTGTATAAGCTATATCTAATGAGATGTTGATATTTATCTATTCTTTTATGGTGAGTAAGTCTGTAAACAGTAGCTTATCGGTTCGAATATAGACATATCTGTATCCGAATTCGACAAGCTATCCGATATCTGATAATTTTCCTTTAAATTTTTAACCATTAGATTTATATAATAAATCTCAACCATACATTTTATATATTATTATGAATAAATTTAAATTTTTATTATTTTTTATATTACTTATTGGATACGGATATTTATCGGATCGAATATTAGTCTATCCGTATCGGAATCCGATAAGCAGATATCCGATAAGGGATATCCGAATCCGTATCCGATAATCCGAAATTTTGGATATTTTTTAAAATTCGAATACGGATTGATGAGTAAGAAAGATAGATGGTTAGGAAAAGTGAACAAGTGAAGAGAAAAAGAAACTTACTTGTTCTGGAGATAGATATTTTTTTTGTTTTCTTTTCTTCTTTAGGGGCAGACAATGGCTTTAGAAGATGGGAAAGGAATTAAAGTTTGTTTATATCGCAATAAAAGTGACGAAAATTGAAGATTAATATTAGATATATTTTTTTGGACGAAAATATATAAATAAATACAAGTTTCAAGTATCCAAATATTTTGAAATATTATTTTTATGTTTCCATGGAGTCTAATTCCCAGGGGGAGCAAGGGATTAAAACTTCAGAGAAATGGATTCCCAGGGAAATCAAAGTCGTGGAAATAAACTTTGTATCACACGGTTGAAATACCTATTTCCATTGAAACTCTTTTATTTTCATGGAAATAGGTGATATCAAACACACCCAGCTATCTATTTTTTTGTGTGGAAATAAGTATCTCTATCTCTCTCTCTCTCTTTCTCATTGAACTTGTCAAAGTAGAGATGGGACGCTTTCCTAACAGATGAATTAGATTACTGATATAGATGAAACAATCTTTTTAAATTTCTCATTTCCTATCTATAATAATTAGATTGTTTTTCTCGAAAAGTTGTTTTGGTTTCAGAGTTTTCCGAAAAAGGGATGTATTATTTTTTATTAGGTCGATGTTTTAGAGAAATAAGAAAAGTCCCAGGGGAATAAAATTTCGTTGGGTAGAAAAAATAGTTTTTTCTCCAAGCAATCCCTTATCTTTCTCTCTCCTTGATCTTTCCGTCAAATTTCAGTCGAAAATCAACTAAAACCTTAGAGTTTCAGTCGAATGAAAATCTAGGGGTTCAGTCGAATGAAACTCTAGGGTTTCAGTCGAATGAAACTCTAGGGTTTCAGTCGAGATACAGGGAAAAAGAGATTCGAGGGAGAGATAAGGTGATCTATAGAAAAGGATGATGATGATGTCATTCCGATCACTTTCGGAAAACTGAACTAAGTTTCCAAACAGAATCCATCTATATTATAGTTAATTGAGTTTGAGTAATCATCTATCACAAATGATCATCATATAGAACAATCAAAACCTCTAGATCATGAGGAAGACCCATCTAAATCCAAGAATATTTAATTTCTCCAATCCTAAATGGATATTTTTTATTATCTGTTTTGTATTTTGATGATCCCTTATGAGGTTTCAGATTATTGAAACCAAAGAAGAATAATAAACAAGACAGAGATATCAGAGTCTATGACAAGATGAAGTCTTTTTTTATGGAGGTGCATATGTGAGAGAAGAAGATAGGGAGACGTACAAAGAGAGAGATAGAGAGAAGAACAGAAAGAGAGAAGAGAGATGAGTGAAGATGAGAGAGGAAGAAATTGTTAGGAAAAATAACCTAAT
>BEHA01050171.1:253415-269167 GCA_002897215.1 Eschscholzia californica subsp. californica
GCAAAACTAATCTAGACTTAGAAGAGTCAGACTCAGACAAGCCAGACTCAGACAAGCCAGACTCAGGTGAGTTAGATTCAGACAATTTAAGAAAACAAATTCAACCTTTATCTATTATTTACCACATAAACAAGTAAGAGGAAGGAACAGTGAGGAGGTTGGCCGACTTGTGCGTACGGACTGAACCATGGCGGAGCTATGCTAGTGGTCTGCTGAAGTGATAGTGAAATTTAGCGTGTCTTATCTTCTCTAGAATGTGAATACTGAATAAGGTACATTTTAGGGGCACCGCCATTAGCGAATACTTTCTAATTCCGGCACATTAAAGAGGAATGCTTTTTTCGTCTAATTATTCTTTTTTTTTTTTTGCTTTTATCTTAAACTGGTACTTTTATTTTGAAGCTTCATAGAGGATGTTTGTTATAGTGAAGAACAAAGAAGAGAAGCCATCTGCTAAAAATAGAGTTTAGAATGTGGGTGCCTGTAGATAAAAATATAAGAATCCATAAAGTCAAGGACAACTAGCAGTGTCATGGCACCTCCGTTGGTCCGTTAAGACTTCAGTTAGTAATAGACTTTCTCTCCCTAGAAAAGTATCTCTGGTTTTGTTTGATATTAGGGAAACAATTCCATGGAAATAAAAGAGTTTCCACGAAATGATTTCCACGGAACATATTTCACGGAAATAAAATTCTTTTGTTTGGTTGTCATTCGTTATTTCGTAGAATTGCAGAATTCTGTTGTTTGATACGCAGTTTATTTCCACGGAAATGATTATAATGTACTCCAAATTCTTCGAGAAAATGAACAAAAATATGAAATCATATTATCCTGAATTATCACAAAGTAGTACTCATATTTACCATACAAAATATAAACTATGATATACATTCAAGAACAACAACATATAAAAAGTTGATGCAACAACAAAAAATTTCTTTCTAAAACTAACCTTACTTTTTATGAGTGTTTTAATTCACATTTTTCTCTCTTAATTCACATTTTTCTCCTCCCATTAGGGCAACTCCAAAGTGGGGCTCGGGCTCCCAATTTTGGGAGTCCCTGAATTTTGGGAGTCCCGGGGCTTAGAGCAACTCCAATGTTGGGCTCCCAAATTCAAATTTTGTACATGTGTGGTGTACGTGTGTGAGGTTTGTGTTTTAATTTTCACCCATTAAATTTTGGCTCTAATATTTGAAATTTCAAATTTTACCAAAATTTTGGGGGAAATTTGAAATTTCAAATATTAGAGCCAAAATTTAGGGGGGAATTTGAATTTCAAATTTTACAAAAACTTTGGGGGGAATTTAAATTTCGAATTTTTTTTACTCTTTGTTCACCTATAAACACAACCACTTATCCATTAAGTTTTCTACATCTTGTTTCTATATTCTCTACATTTTCTTTCTACATTCTTTCCATCTTCTCTCTCCCTTCAATGGATGATAGTTATGAGTTAGCAAATTTGATCATTCAACAAGAGTTAGAAGATAGGGAAGATGATGAATTTTTATTTGGATTGTATCTAGAAGAGTTACAAGAAAGGGATCAACGACCACGTTCACGTCATGTTGGTTCTATTCCGGGTCATCGTACGATAAATCGTAACAGAAAAGAGGGTCATGAACGACTGATGCGTGACTATTTTGTTGAGAATCCACTTTATGATGCTGCTACATTCCGAAATCGATATCGCATGAGTCGTGATTTATTTCTTCATATCCTAAATACGTTGGTTGCTCATAATCACTATTTTGCACAAGAGCCAGACACCTTTGGCAGAATGGGTTTATCGCCACATCAAAAGATAACTGCGGCTTTGAGAATGCGTGCTTATGCGACACCAGCAGATGCAATTGACGAATACCTTCGACTTGGAAAGACGACTACGAGAATTTGTATCAACGATCGTCAATGTGTTTGGCCCTCGTTACTTAAGGTCTCCTAATGAATCTGATATTTGTAGGCTTTTAACACTTGGTGAAAAACAAGGATTTCCTGGAATGCTCGGTAGTATAGATTGTATGCATTGGGCGTGGAAAAATTGTCCGACCCCATGGCACGGACAGTATACTGGCCATTGCCATAATCCAACAGTCATACTAGAAGCTGTTGCATCGTCGGATCTTTGGATTTGGCATGCATTTTTTGGGTTGCCTGGATCATTGAATGACATCAATGTGTTGTTCTCCGGTGTTCGATGCAATTGCCACAGGTAAGGCTCCAACTGTTAATTTTGAGATTAATGGTAATCAACATGATACGGGTTATTATCTCGCTGATGGGATATATCCACAATGGGGTTGTTTTGTTAACTCCGCAAGAACAATATTTTACGAGACGTCAAGAATCGGTAAGAAAAGATGTTGAACGAGCCTTTGGTGTATTGCAAGCCCGTTTTGCTATCATCCGAGAACCGGCACGTCTTTGGGATGTAGAAACACTAGGTGATATCATGAAGGCATGTATTATATTGCATAACATGATAATCGAAGATGAAGGACCTAATGCGACTAATGATTTTGATGGAAAAATTCCAGAAGAAGTGGTTGTTGGGGGAAATGAAGAAATGTTCAAATCGTATTGGTCGAGTTACAAGCAAAGATTTGCATACATGATTAAGGGCAGATCTTGTACAACACTTGTGGAATACTAAAGATCGCAACGACTAAACGGAACTATTTCCGTTATTTTACTTGTTTTTATGTATTTCGATTATGTGTTTGTAGGGAGTTATTATGTATTTCGATTATGTGTTTGTAGGGAGTTATTATGTAGTTCGATTATGTGTTTGTAGGAAGTTATTATGTATTTGGTTTTCAATCAATGAAGTGCTATTTAAAAAAAATACATAAATTCCAGGTTTAATCAAAACAACTAAAATTCATACATAATCAAAACAACTAAAATTCATACATAATCAAAACAACTAAAATTCAAACATAATCAAAACAACTAAAATTCATACATAATCAAAACAACTAAAATTCATAGATTTTTCTTTTTCCAATTTGAGAGCAATATCCTATTAATAGCAAGTTGTTCGGGATCCATTTTTGAAGTATCTTTGCCCGCCAAGTCTATCCCCATTTTCATCCGTTCAACCTTGTTGTTATCTAGTTGCACGTCTAATTTTTTTGCTTCCACCTCTAATTCTTTATGTTTGTAATCTATTTGTTTCTCTTGAAGGAGCATACTTCCATTGATAAGTTTATCTCTACTATCTTGTTTCTCCATTTTCTCTTTCCAAAATTCAAGCACCGCGGAAATTTCACTACCTTTGGATTTATCTCTAGCCTCCTTGCTTGCTTTTCTTCCAAGTGGTCTTTGTTGGGTTATTGAGGGAGATCCTTCGTCTTGGTCAAAAGAATTTTTTCTTTTGTGTGACGAAGATTGAGATAAATTTAATGACCATTTGGGATGGTCTTTCAAAATTTTATAACAATGTTCGAACTTAAATTCTTTGTTGTCGTTTTGTTTAAACACCGCTATTGCGGATTTTATCTACAAAAATAAAATTTTAAAATTTCAAATATGTGTCAAAAATAAATCATAATGTTGTCAAAATATAATAAGAGTAATTACCCGATCATTATCATTTTCTCCGCTATTTGGGTTCCTTTGCAACAATGTCAAATACCCACAAAACTTCGCGCATTGCTTGTTAATTTCGCCCCAACGACATTTAAGACCTTTTGGTACACGATTTTAATTTGTACGTTCGTTGAAGTGTTCGGCAATTTTGCTCCAAAAAGTACCCGCTCTTTGATCATTACCAATAATCGTATCGGTGGCAATATGCAAATAAGCATGAACGAGCACAATATCATCATCATTAGTATAACGCTTACTAGAAACCAACGACATTTGCGTTTCATTACAATCAAGACTTTCTTCGACCCTTTCTTCGATCCCATCTGTAACATCCCATGTTTTTAAGGTTAATTGAAGGACTATTAGACAATTGGATCAAGTCAAAAGAGGGGTTAAATTAGCAACCACTGCAACTTTTGGGAGATGGATTAGGTTGGAGATGAATATGGAAGGACTTATTTATGAGATATATGTTAATGTAGGACTTAAAGCAAATAGTTCACATGGCATTTAGAAAAATGACACGTGGCGTCCCTTTTGCTTTCATCCACCGTGCATGCGTTTGTGACGTGTGATGTAGGGAATGAATGGGTTTTATTATATTAAATGTGGACCCTACCTTGTATATATACTTCCATTGATCCCAAAAATCAAATTGAAAGTTATTCAGCCGAGAGAACAAATTGGTCGTGAAGTGATCCAATTTTCCTTCGTCGATTTCTTCGCAATGGTTGGTCGGAATTCAGTGAAACTTGTTCTAAGTAATCCCATTCGACTTGTTTTACATATCTATCCGTTCAGAATTTTCAATTTCGTCCGTATTTGGTGGATTTATGATGGTTATATCGATAATTGTATAGGTATACTAATTTCATATGGGATCGAAATTTGGAGCTATTTAGACGATTATTATTCGACTTTTTCTAATGATTTACGTTCAGGATCATGTTTAGAATGTGATGGACTATTTTGGGGTGACCATATATAGACGAGGTGCTGCCGAATTATTTTACGGCTCGAATTTCATATTTGGACTAGTTTTTGGAATAAATTGGGATAGTGATGGTTACTCGAATTTTGTCGTAATTCATATGAATGGACAATTTCAGTTATATCTTTATATTAAGGGGTTCAGTATATGATTCGTCAACTTATGAAGATTCTAAAATGTAATATAGAGTTTATGGGAAGTTGGTCGGTTGATTCTTATGCATTTCCGATATTCATGAGACATAGTCACGAAGTTAGAGATCGATTCGATAGATACTTGAAGTCTTCCGAAGTTAGCGAATTTGCTTTTAAGTTTTCATGGTTTTGTTTTAATGATTCTTTTTATTTACGAAGGTTCTTAGTATAAGAACCTAATGTTTCTTTTCGATATTTGGTTATTCTTCCTTATCCCAGAGTTAGCGAATGAGGAGGAATTGGGTCGTCTGGTAGGCGGGAGTCTTTGGTGATGCAAGGACTGAGGTAGGGGTTCTGAATCCTTTATCCAGCATGGTTTTATAGATAATGAAATATGCTAGATGCTATAGTTATATATGCGCCATTATAACTAGAGTTTAGGTAGCATGAAACTTGATTTATGTGATGAACTGAAATATGCTTGAAATGTGTTGATGCGATATGAGAAATGGTTTCGAACTGATTTTACGATTATTGTGAACTACTGGGATTTTCTTGTATGTACCCGACTGCGGATTATGTCAACCTACGGACACGTAGCCATTGAGGGTAGGATGACATGTGGACACGGTTGTGACCCGTGTGAGACCGGTGAGGTGGGCGACACTCGTCATGAGACCTGTGGGAGTAGAGTGCTTCACTTGCTGGCCATTGGTGCTCGTGCCTCCAGCTCGAGGCTTAGGGCCGTACACCCTGACCGCTCGCCTGGGAGGTGACATTGATTGGGATCCCTCTGCTTTGTGGCGATATGACTCTTGGTTGTTCCACTTCCGTGTTTGATAAGATAATGATTTGAATGAGAAAATGGGTTTCGAGATTGAATGAGAATATTGGTTTTGAGATATGAACGTAACTGATTTTGAAAGATCCCATTAGATGCATGACAGGGTACCGAAGATAATGAGGTTCAGGTCCTTCCATGGGTATTGGGGGACGGCTCTCTTATTCGAACTCGGTGATCAAAAACTTATTTAGATACTTAAGGTATATATGTATCATGAGGTAAACTCTTCAATGATTGCGGAGTCCCTTAGTGGGAGAGGGGCTTACCGGCTAGGGGTAAGTCTCTTTCTCGAGGAGATGTAGTGCATTAGCTAGTGCCATAAATGGGCTGGTACTATCTAACGCACTCTAGGTTCTCCTGAGGAACTCTCCTCTTATTGGGAGCGCACCATGGGTGGGCAGCTAATCACTGCTATTGCTTGCTAGATTAAGGAAAATGGTTTTGTATATAGTATATACGGTAACTGGTTTGATAACTCGCTTTGTCATGATGTTTACAACTTATTAAAGGAACTTTTGAAAACGTGATGGGTTTTGGATTGGTCTTCTACCAGAATAACTCGTGTTGGTGAGTATTCTGACCCCCTACCAGTTGTTAGTGTGCAGGTTCTTGGTTGTAGCCTAGAGACGAAGTGTGTATTCTAGCCGGTGATCTTGTCTGACGAGGCTAGCAGGGTTATGTCGTTGTCTTTGGTTTTGTTTATGGGCTTTTCGTTATTTTAAAGTTATGTATTTATTACAGAAACCAAACTCTAATATGTATATACGTAAAACTTAGAGTTGTTTATAAGTTGTATCGGCGTTTTATGAGGCGTTTGTATATTTTTGTGGTTCGGGTTTCGACCCGAAACTGAGTTGAGTTTGTTTAGCTTCCGCTTTATAGTTTATTCTTGTATATGCGAATGTATGGTTTGCATGACAGGTTTACATGTGCGACCGGTTCGATTTACAGAGGAGACTCTGTCGGATTTTTGTCTCGTCTGTGAGTTGCCGGGGCGTGGTCGTGTCTATTTTGGGACATGGGGCGTCACACCATCATTGGATAAATTAACTTCATCGACATAATTGAAATCGGAGCTCAACATTTCCATATAGCCTAAATTATGCAAATTGGCATTTGGATCCATTGAAAAAAAAATTAATGGAGGAGAAATTGATAGAGAGAGAGAGAGGAGATGAAATAGAGAGAGATAAAAGAGAGAGAGAGAGAGAGAGAGAGAGATAAAATAGATAGAGAGAAAGAGATAAAACAAAATATTGGGGTGGAAGCTCCCAACGGTAATTAAATTGGGGTTGGGAGCCCCCAGCCCCGGGGCTCCCGGGTTGGAGCATGTGGGCTGGGGCTCCCAAATTTTGAATTTTGGAGCCCCAGTCCCCCCACATTGGAGTTGCTCTTATAAAACTAAGGGTTATTTCCCTAATGGCCCCCAACTTTGTGACCAGCTTCCCGCCTGACCCCCTACTTTATGAGAAATACCCATATGGCCCCCTTCCGTTATAACACCGTCACTCTCTCTCCTCCATCATGTTTTCTCTCTCTGCCAACTCACGCCACATCATCTGTTACGCCACCTCATCACCATCTCCGGCAGAGGTCGCCGGCCGGCCAAATTTCCGGCCGACGACCTTCAACCAAAAAAAAAAAAAAAATATTTCTCTCTTCCTCTCTCTAAAATTACTCCGGCGAAGGGAGACCTTCGGCGGAGTGGTCTGTTCTTCAATGAACAGACCAGGTCTGTTCTTCAAGAACAGACCACTCCGGCGAAGGTCTCCCTTCGCCGGAGTAATTTTAGAGAGAGAGAGAGGAAGAGAGAAAAAAAAAATTTAGTTTGAAGGTCGCCGGCCGGAAATTTGGCCGGCCGGCGACCTCTGCCGGAGATGGTGATGAGGTGGCGTAACAGATGAGTTGACAGAGAGAGAAAACATGATGGAGGAGAGAGAGTGACGGTGTTATAACAGAAGGGGGTCATATGAGTATTTCTCGTAAAATAGGGGGTCAGGCGAGAAGCTGGTCACAAAGTTGGGGGCTATCAGGGAAATAACCCTAAAACTAATTACAAAACTAGGTATAATAGTACTAACAGAAGCAAATTTATGCATATATAAGTTATGTAGACTACAGTCAATCTCTACCTATAAAGAGAGGAGGTACTTTTAACAAAAAAAAAATATAAAGAGAGGATGTAAAATCTACAGGGACAATCAAAGTTATAAAAGGAGTTGAATAAAGGTAATGGGTGGCGTTGAACTAACTTCTATTTTTTTTTTTTGAACTAACTTCTATTTTTGTTGGTTATGTTATATGACCAAGAACTTTTAATTATTTAGAAAATTGTACACCTATTACAAGGGTACAAAACAAGTACTCACTTTAAGAAACTTTTAATTTTCTCTCTAGTACCATGTACAATTGTTTCTTCTTCCAAGTCTTGGTAATAGGAAAAGCACGAACATACGAAAACAAATTCATAAAGCAAATTTTGATTATGCCTTCTTTTGTATAAGTTATATCTAATGAGATGTGATATTTATCTATTCTTTTATGGTGAGTAAGCCTGTAAACGGTAGCTTATCAAATCGGATATAGGCATATCCGTATCCGAAACCGACAAGTTATCTGATATCCGATAATTATCCGACGGATATTATAAATTAATATCCGAATCTGACAAGCTATCTGATATCCGATAATTATCCGACGGATATTATAAATCAATACCGAATCTGAATTCGATAATATTAACGGATATCAGATAATATCCGATATCCGAAACTTTAACAAAATTTTAAATTTTTAACCATTAGATCTAAATAATAAATCTCAACCATACATTTTATATATTATTATGAATAAATTTAAATTTTTATTATATTTTTATATTACTTATCGGATACAGATATTTATCGGATCGAATATTAGTCTATCCGTATCCGAATTCTATATCCGAAATTTCGGATATTTTAAAAAATTCAAATATGGATTGATGAGTAAGAAAAATAGATGGTTAGGAAAAGTGAACAAGTAAAGAGAAAAAGAAACTTACTTGTTCTGTATTTTTTGTTTTCTTTTCTTCTTTAGGGGGCAGACAATGGCTTTAGAAGATGGAAAAGGAATTAAAGTTTGTTTATATCGCCATAAAAGTGACGAAAATTGAAGATTAATATTAGATATACTTTTTTGGACGAAAATATATAAATAAATACAAGTTTCATGTATCCAAATATTTTGAAATACTATTTTTATGTTTCCATGGAGTCTAATTCCTAGGGGGAGCAAGGGATTAAAACTTCACTATTTCAGAGAAATAGATTCTCAGGGAAATCAAAGCCATGGAAATAAACTTTGTATCAAACGGTTGAAATACCTATCTCCATGGAAACTTTTTTATTTCCATGGAAATAGGTGATATCAAACACACCCAGCTATCTATTTATTTTGTGGAAATAAGTATCTCTATCTCTCTCTCATTGAACTTGTCAAAGTAGAGATGGAACGCTTTCCTAACAGATGAATTAGATTACTAATATAGATGAAACAATCTTTTAAATTTCTCATTTCCTATCAATAATAATTAGATTGTTTTTTTTTTAATAGTTGTTTTGGTTTCAGAGTTCCGAAAAAGGGTGTCTTATATTTTATTAGGTCGATGTTTTAGAGAAATAAGAAAAGTCTCACGGGAATAAAATTTCGTTGGGTAGAAAAAATAGTTTTTTTTCTCCAAGAAAAAGTAGTTTTTTTCTCCAAGAAAAAATAGTTTTTTCTCTCCAAGAAGAAATAGTTTTTTTTTCTCCAAGTAATCCCTTGAATAGTTGTTTTGGTTTCAGAGCTTTCCGAAAAAGGGTGTCTTATTTTTTATTAGGTCGATGTTTTAGAGAAATAAGAAAAGTCTCAGGGGAATAAAATTTCGTTCGGTAGAAAAATTAGTTTTTTTTCTCTAAGAAAAAATAGTTTTTTTTCTCCAAGAAAAAATAGTTTTTTTTCTCCAAGTAATCCTTTGAATTTCTCCAAGTAATCCTTTGAATTGTTGTTTTGGTTTCAGAGCTTTCCGAAAAAGGGTGTCTTATTTTTTATTAGGTCGATGTTTTAGAGAAATAAGAAAAATCTCAGGGGAATAAAATTTCGTTGGGTAGAAAAATAGTTTTTTTTCTCTAAGTAATCCCTTATCTGTCTCTCTCTCTGATCTTTCCGTCAAATTTTATCTCAAATCACTCTACTCGAATCAGATCTCTCTCTCTCTCTCTCTCTTCCCCCTCTCATGTTTCAGTCGGAAATCAACTAAAATCTTAGAGTTTCAGCCGAATGAAACTCTAGGGGTTCAGTCGAATGAAACTCTAGGGTTTCATTCGAGATACAGGGAAAAAGAGATTTGAGGGGGAGATAAGGTGATCTATAGAAAAGGATGATGATGTCATTCCGATCACTTTCGGAAAACTGAACTATGTTTCCAAACAAAATCCATCTATATTATAGTTCATTGAGTTTGAGTAATCATCTATCAAAAATGATCATCATATAGAACAATCAAAACCTCTAGATCATGAGGAAGACCCATCTAAATCCAATAATATTTAATTTCTCCAGTCCTAAATGGATATTTTTTTATTATCTATTTTGTATTTTGATGATCCCTTAATGAGGTTTTAGATTATTGAAACCAAAGAAGAATAATAAACAAGGCAGAGATATCAGAGTCTATGACAAGATGAAGTCTTTTTTATGGAGGTGCATATGTGAGAGAAGAAGATAGGGAGACGTGCAAAGAGAGAGATAGAGAGAAGAACAGAAAGAGAGAAGAGTGAAGATGAGAGAGGAAGAAATGTTGCCGGAGAAGATGGAGGTGCTGCCAGAATTAATGGTGAAAGTCGTCAGAGTTGATGGTGGTAGAAGAAGCTGAAAATATAAGAGTTTAATTGTTTGGATGAACCAAAAAATTTCAATTCTTTTTGTTTCCTCGCAAAATTTTGTACCCAGATAATTTCTTTATTTTTCTAAATCACCCACATATTAATATCATGGATAGTATAGTATTGGATATATAACTTACAAAAAACTATTTGAGGAGTTATGATTCCACCTATAAATCTAAAAATATCCAATCATTCTCATATTCTAATGTTTCTTCGGCCAGCTTCTTCACATCTTATTATTTTTTTTTTGTTGAAATTCTTCACATCTTACTAGATATCTCCTCCATTAATTCCTCGAAAAAGAAGTTGCGTATATTGATTTGACATTGATCACGTTAAAGGTGGGGACGTAGAGTTAGGGTGATCTGTTTTTTCACGTAAAGTTGCTATGTTTACAGACGTACAACTAGACACCTATGGAACTTGAGAAAGACGGCCAATAAATTTAATGACCCAAAAACAAACTCTTTCCTTCAATTTATTAAGCAAATAGAACCAACTTCATGGTTTTTCTTTTTTTTTGTTGAGGTACCGACTTCATGGTTTTTTTTTTTTTGTTGAAAATATCAAACTCTTTCATGGTTGGAAATATCAAACTCTTTCATATCCCATGGTCGAATTTTGTTGAAAATTGTTATCTTCATGTACCCTTTATGTTATTAGGAAAATAAATAAAATTAAAGTTTGAAATACAAAAATTTTCACCGCTTCTAAAATAACCTGCTAGTAAAAAGTTTTTATATGGAATTTAAGTCTAACATATGTTAATGATAACAATTATAGTGAACTCATAATCAGGGACGGATCCAGGATTTTCACTTTGGGGGTGCGAATTTATATACTTAAATAATTTTTTTTTTTTGCAAACACAGTAATTAACAATATATTTATTTTCATTAATCATATTAATACATCAAAGATTACAAACACAATTGACCTCTACGAGAGTTCATATTCTGAAATGTTCGCATAATTGACTCATTGTTAATTTCATTAAGAACTTTTTTCTCATTCAGCCACAGATCACTCATCTTGTTTCTTAAGCGTGTTTTAACTAGTTTCATAGCTGAAAAAAAACTCTTTCAATGGAAACAGTTGCAACCGACAAAGTTCGTCCTAAAGTGATAAGCAAAGTAGAAAACACTCCAAACCAATAATGACACTCATGGTCTCGTACATATTGGATTCTAACTTGATGATTCAACAAAATCCATGCCAGTCACAATATCTTGGTCTTTTCTTTGTAGTACTTGTGAATTGTAGTTTGTAGGAGTTTATGGTAGATAAATTGAAGTTTATAGGATTTAAATGAATTGAATTTTATAAGATTTTTGGTAGATAAAATGAAATTTGTAGAGATTTATGGTAGATGAGTTAAAGTTTACAGGGTTTAGGATAGATAGATCGATTTTTATAGGATTTGCAGTAGATTCGAATTTCATAGGATTTGCAGTATTTGACTCATCATAGAAATCAAATTTAAGGAATTTTCAAGCATATGAAAGGTTGGAGTTAACGTTTGAGATTCGAATTTCATTACATACCATACATATTACCGCATCTCTGTTCGAGTCATATTCATAAAATGCTTGTGGCTAAGCTCGAACCCAGGTTCTCACACTCTTGATTTCATTGTCCCACTATTTGCATTTCGTAAGGGGCATTGCATGCGGAGGTTATGCCTAGTATATATATATATATATATATATATATATATATATATATCAAAAAAGAAACATAAAATGCTTGTGGCTAAGCTCGAACCCAGGTTCTCACACTCGGAGAAGCATCTCAACCCACAATTGAACCACTGAGCTGATGCTTCCTTATGTTTCTTAAGTACGTCATAATGTATATATATTCTTCATATACCTATGCATAAATACAAAAATATTACTACTATTTTTCTTTTTCGGGGATGATCCAGGGGGTGCGGCCGCACCCCCTCGCACCCCCATGGATCCGCCCCTGCTCATAATGTATTATTAAATTCATGGGTACTAGTGTCATGTAAATTTAATGGCTCTTGTCCGAAGTAAATGTATACATATACATATATAAATAGGGAAATGATAGAGTGCCCAGCAATTTTGCCCATTAAATTGCCCAACTTTCCTTATTTAGAAATAAAAGCGGTCCCCACCGTAGTCAAACTTTGAAAAACCCTTGTCTTTTAGTGATTCCACATCAGCTGGGCAATTTAATGGGCTAAAAACTGGGCACTCTAGCATCTCCCATATAAATATGTATACTTTGCAGTTGAGGTACTGTTGTTATTTTATTTTATCAACTTTGAAAGTATACATTTTACTATAAATCATAGGGAAGAGAAAAACATGTAAAAGTAAAATTCTAAAGACAAACAAATTAACAATGCTTTTACTAACATACAAGAAATATTTACTAGAAGCCAGAAATATTATACATTTGACAAACCAACATATATATGTATGTATATATGGTTGTGAAAAGCAAATAATCTTTTTCCCCCCGAAAAAAAAAAAGAACGATTTTGTAAAATAGTTCAAAAACATCAATCACCAAGATATGATATGAATGAAGTGTGAAAATTTCTCCCTGCCCCTATGGCCTATAATAATAGATAGTTGAGAAGTAAATATATAAGTCAACATGAAATTTAATCATCATTTGACTTTGACTTAGTCAACAATTCATCTGCTCCCTCTTTGATCAATTTCCATGCCGCGATTACGTGGCGTTCTTCTGTTAATGTGGCTCCCACTGCAAATCTCAACATGTACACATCACCCACAACAGAGTGAGTCATGTAAACCTTTCCAGTTGAGTTGACCCAGTCAAGTAGCTTCCGATTCAATAACTCAATCATACCCGGTTCACAGTTGTTCCACGGTTTCAACCGAAAACAGACCAAAGCGAACCGCCTCGTAACAACTATCTCGAACCGTGGGTCAGCTCTAACAAATCCTTCAAACGATTTAGCCATTCGAACATCAGTTCGTATGTGACTTTGGAGATTAGCTACACCATAACTTCGTAAAACTAGCCAGAGCCTTAACGATCGAAATTTTCGACCTGTTCCAATCTGCCAATCTTTGTAATCCACAACTGAGTTCGACTCACTAGGTTTATTCTTCAAGTACTCCGGGTTAGTACTCAACGCTTTAACTAACAAACTCGGTTCTTTAACCCACAAACAACAACACTCCAAGTAAGTAAGAAGCCACTTATGAGGACTCAAACTCAACGAGTCAACTCGTTCGATTCCATCCAAGTAATGACGAAACTCAGGACATATACAAGCACTTCCAGCATAAGCAGCATCCACGTGGATCCAAACCCCAAAATGACTTGCCACGTCAGCAATTGTATCAATTGGATCAACCGCATTGGATGAAGTCGTTCCAACAGTCAAACAAAGATAAATCGGAGTCAACCCAGCCTCCACGTCAGCTTCAATCATTGATTTAACAAGTTCTGGAGAGAGTGAGAAATCGGTCTGACTCGTTGTGGGTAACGATCTAATATTACATGGCAAAATACCAGCAATTTTACAAGCTTTAACAAAGGTAGAATGAGTTTGATCAGAACCGTAAACGACTAACTTTCCGATTTTACCCTCACCGATCCGACCAAGTGCCCGATCTCTTGCCGCGACGATAGTACATAAAATCGCTTCACTACTGGTTCCTTGAATAACACCACCACCAGAACCAGAAAACAAGAAAGATTTAGGAAGTTTAAGCATAGAACCGAACCAATCCATAACGACCATTTCGAGTTCAGTAGCTGCCGGAGAAGCAAGCCAATTAAACCCTACTGAATTAAAACAAGTAGAAAGCATTTCACCCATAAAAGCAGCATTACTAACAGTTGCAGGAAAGAAACTAAAAAAATTAGGGCTTAACCAATTTGTCATACCCGGAATAATATCTTTCTTGATATCTTTCAATATGTTTTCAAATGGTTCTGGTTTATTTGGTGCAGTTTTGGGTAATTGGTTCAATAGATAACCTGGTTCAACTTGACTAAGAACTGGGTATTTTTCTATATTCTTGTAATAATCAAGTATAAAATCAATGGTTTGATAAGCTTGTTTACGGAATTCTTCAAGATCTAAGGGTCTGAATTCATTGAGTATGGGTGATTCAGAGAAGTTTGTATTATCTATGCTTCCCATTTGTTAAATATGGAGACAAAAAAAGTGGGGTTTTTGTTTTCTGTTCTGTTGTTCTAGTATTGGAGGAAAGCTGAAAGGATGGGACAAAGCTCTACAAACATAAAGGGAGAGAGAGAGAGAGAAAGAGATCAGGTGTAGAGGGAGAAAGAGAAGATGAGAATAGTATTAATGAGAGAGGGTTGTGGTGTATATTTTCATGTATATATAGGGAGTGATCTATATATAATTATTAATGATATAGGGTTATCTAGTAATTAAGAATCAAATAGGGAGTTATCTCAACTCATTGTTGATGGATTTGACTATAGGTTTAATACAGTCTCATATATATCCAACTCTCCCTAATTAGTCCTAGGGCCACATGTAAAAAGAGGAAAAGTGTTTAATTTTTTCTTTCTAAATCCTGTCCGATCACCGTCACCCTATTTGAACACAATCAGGAAACTGATTGTGTGTTCTCTCTTGTGTTCATCATTGATGAATGAACTTCCTGCTTAATTTTCTCCCCCTGAAGTTCAGACTCAGGTGAAAAATACTTAGAATCTTCATGAAAGATAACATCCGATGTAACAAACATTCGTTTAGTTGGAGGATGATAACATCTGTACCCTTTCTGATTTGCACCGTACCCTACAAATACACATCTTAATGCCCTTGGAGTTAATTTTGTACGTTGGTGCTCATGAAGATGAACAAATGCTACACACCCAAAGACACGGGGAGGTAAATTTGAAACTGTCGGAGAAGTTATAGCATCCGATAAAGCTTGAAAAGGAGTCTTAAAATCAATAGTACTAGATGGTACTCTATTAATTAAATAGGTTGCAGCAAGAAGTGCTTCTCCCCAATAAGACAATGGCATATGTGCTTCGATCAACATAGCCCTGATAACTTCTAACAAGTGACGATTCTTTCTTTCAGCGACCCCATTTTGTTGAGGGGTATTTGGGAAACTAGTTTGATGAACAATACCATGAGAAACCAAATAAGTTCGAAGTTCATGATCCATATACTCTCCTCCGTTGTCACTACGAAGTATCTGAACATTTGCGTTGTACTGAGTACTAAACAGTTTATGAACCTTCTGAAACAATAACTTTACCTCACTTTTAGATTTCATCAA
>BEHA01050171.1:274381-286382 GCA_002897215.1 Eschscholzia californica subsp. californica
GGACATTGTAAATTATTTTTTATTTTATTTGAACAATCCTAAAGTATATATATATATATATATATATATGTAAATTTTATTATGTTCTGACTTATATGTTAAAATTAGTTTAATTTTAAATTTTGAAACGAACGAATTACACAATTTCAAATAGAAATATAAAGATAAGGGGAGGAAAAAAATAATACTTATTTTTTAGTTGACATAATTTACATTTGATCAACATTTTAAGAGCTGAACAACATTAAAATCCACAAAATAAGATTTTTTTCTCTTGTTTTCTTATTAAGGCGACTGACTACCTACGATTGCGGTTTTAGTCTAACAAAATTCACGTTTTATTTTGATAATATTTTAGTTGCATTTATAAAAGGTAAACGTTCTATAAAAATACGCGTGCTATATAGTTTCACTAATGAAGACGAGATTATATTTAGGTAGGCTTAGATTAAATTTAAGTTCTAATTGCTTAACACTAATGATGGGTACACATGAAAGTTGATCTGCCTCTAATAACTATGAAGTGGTTGCAACAAAAAAAAATGTGTAGGTGCTTTCAACAAAAGAAAGAAGAAAATTATGAACTGCCTTTGGTGTAATATTAAGGTTAGGTCACTCCGAGCTTGTGGAGGCGCGTGCCACCACATACCCCTTGGTGGCCATGCCCCTCGTTATTAAAATATTTTTGGAAAAAAAAGTGGGAACTTTTCAACAAAAATATAATAATGTGGAAACTATTAATCCGTAACTTTTCTATAGTCAAGTACAACTCTTTGACACCTTATATTAAAATCAATGTAGATGCCTCTTTTGTTAATTTACATGAACAGGCGGGAATCGGTTACATTATGCGAGATGCAGAAGCCAACTTTATAATGGCGGTAGCAGATATGGTACGAGGGCAACACGCAGAAGAATGTGAAAGCTTAGCGATATTATATGGTCTACTAAACGCGATGCAACTTCAATTATCTTATGTGCATTTAGAAAGTGATAACAAAGCAATAATCCAAGCTCTCAATGGTGAGGAAGGATGTATTCAATGGCAATCTCAAAGTATCATCCGACAAATCAAAGACATCAAGGAAAATTTTTCAGGAATTATATTCTCTCATGTGTCTAGGAATGGTAATAATTATGCAGATGCTTTAGCTAAATGGGGACGAGCTCACGGGTGTAAGAAACTTTGGAATGATGTTGTCTCTTTTTTTTTCGGAATTCTAGTTGGTATGTAATAGACGTTTTTGTTTAATGGTAATTTCCTTCATCAAAAAAAAAGTACAACTCTTTGACATTTTGAGACCCTCGCAGTACTAGAAGATAAATTCCCTCCACCAATGGACAAAAAATAAATTGTTACCACAAAAGGAAATTTAATTTAGAAAATGGCTGTCTTTTTCGTTTGATAAATGCAAAAATAATATGTGTGATAAATACGTCTAAAGCATGTGCCAAAAACTTTTGTAGCATTGATGATTGGGAATTAAAGAGGGAGTTTCCTCATTGCCTTCTCAACTTGGTTATCACATTAATCATTTTCTTATAGTAAAAAAAAATTCATCCATCAAATTGAATACTGACAAATAAAACATTTTTTTCTTAAGTTTTAAATGTAAACGGATGAGAAGGTTGGACCAATTTGATAAGAGAACAAGTTGGAGTTGAAAGACAGATTACAGGTGAGAAGATGATTGATGAGTCCGTATAGACAAAGTATTATTATTATTTAAAAAATGTTAAATTGAGAAGGAGAATTGATTGTTCGCTACATTATTTGGAAATTAATATTTTGATGAGAGAACTATAGAAGATTTTTCTCTTTGCTAATTTTAGATTGTTGTTGTTGGATATCAACTTGGACAGTCTTTTATTTAAACAAAAAGTCAAATTGTTGAATTTGTTTCGGTTTTTGATTGGATATCCTTTCGACTTGTTTCTATGGAAAAGCTCATGCTTTGGGTAAGGGTTGAGTTTGAAGTAACCACATACTCTATGCCCGTATAGAAATTCCCCTACTTTTTTCGGATGGGTTCGTGATCCAACCTCTCAAAGTTGGCTTATCTATCGAAATCTTCAACTTTGAGTAACCTATTCTTTTGTCAAAATCTATAAACTCAGGTTCGTTAACTAACTAGTTATAATTCAAAAATTGTATAGAGACTTGTCTGGGAGTAGGTTCTTTACGGATTAGACGAATATGTTGGTTCTTTAGGGATGGTTTGTAGGGATGGTTTGGGGCTAATGAGATGGAAAAAGGAGTACACAATTTTACTTCAACATGGTTCGAGACTATGCTAAATCTTATTAATTTGACATTTTGACTGGTTCCACCTCAATGGATTATAATATATAGAAGAAGAGTACTTGCTACATACCTTGAGTTCTAATATAAAAATGTTCTCCTTGCATAACTAAGTACATACAAAATCATATGCATATATTCATTTTATGACGCTTCAGATTAGAAAATTTGTTAACGGATGAGACACGATAGAACGAGTTTTTCAGCCCGACAAGGCGACTACTAATGAGGCATATATAGCAAGATTTACTTAGTGGTGGCCGATGGGACATGCCATGCTGAAATTGAATGAGGATAGCACACAACGCCACATTTATTTTGTCCCACGACATTTGAGGTGCCTATTGCTTGGTGGTGGTGTTTTTTCTCGTTCTATGAAACTCTTTGACCCCTGAATTTGGAGTATCCTACTTTCACGCGATTCACAGGGTTCAACAAGTAATCGATATTTCAGGATCAAAGATGTAGTACTTCTTGTAGTAGCGGTCCTTATATATCGTATTAACAATCGAAATATGGTTGACAAAAAAATTCTCTATTTGATGGGGCTTTTTCCTATACCTATGTCCAAGTCAACAGGCTTTCTAAGAGAAAATGGAACCCAATTGTGTCTTCATGGAGTGACCTAAAGGTCGGAGATCAGTCACAAAAGTGTTTGACCGCTCTTGTTGAGGATTGTTGACTTTCATTTGTGGTTAACTTAGTTCCCTTGAAGACATTTCTCGTATGGCAGGCTACAGAGATTCCCTTGAAGGAGCTTGAATTAAAAAAAAACCGATAGTAATGCTATGCCTGGCCGAATCTTGACAGGGGTACTAGAGACCGGTTAAGATCTAGTGAGAGAAAGTTTTGGCCTACATACGCTCCTTGTCATCCACATGAATCCTTTTTGTTGAGAACTCGCCATGTACCGAACGCACGAGAGGGGGGTGTCAACTAGCTTGCAACGTCCCATCATCCATGTACGTGTGTGCAATTAAAATTTTCGACATTGGGAATGTGTACAAATTGGTTCAAATGCAATTGAGATTCATAAAAGTAACAACTGGTACAAGTAATGGTATAACCCTGAAAAGTACAAAATTGGTTATTCTTTTTTTTTTTTTTTTTTTTTTGGGGTAAATTGGTTATTCAATTAGTAGTACAAGATTCCTTAACAAAAAAAAAAAAAATTAGTAGTACAAGATTCTTTCCTAGTACAGGAACATGTCAAGAAAGTGGGCATTATTCTTTGGGAAGGTCTAAAGGGGCCAAACATAATTTCTGTAGGCGCCCTTTTACAGCTAAATTCTTTAGACCCTTTATGTGGAAATTGGGCGCTTAAAGCAGTTATGTTGAGCGTCTTTAGCTCCGCCCTTATTCTTTTCATATGAAAAACTGGTAGTACAAGCCTCAAGATGCATTTCCAGTACATGAAAACTCAAGTGTACTTCAAGTGCTTGTCTAAACCCTAATACTATACATAAATATAGTATATTAAGAATGGATAACTGAAGGAAATAAATTGTGCAATGAAAAAACAAAAACCGAAGGAAGAAGACGAAGATAAAGAGGAGAAAACATCATTGAGTGCAGCATTGATGAAATCTTCTTCTTTTTTACCAACCTTGGCATATACTAAGAATCCAAATTATTTCATGATTTGGTCGGATAATTTCGTCAATGCTGCATTCAATTATGTTTTTTACATTCTTTCGGTTAAGTCATAGACTCAGGATACCCACTAGAATCATTAGATGGAACAAATGATCGAAATGTACTGGTTTAGTGTTCTCTCTTCCTTTCTCTTATTTAACATTCCTGTTTTTTGTTTCTTTAATTTTTAATGAAGGTATAGCCGAATAAGTAGTATCTTTTGAAGGTCAACAGAAGAAGCAGAAGGTCTAGCAAACAAATGGGCGTAAAGAAATCAACCAACAATGCCGATTAGATTCATGCTCTTTCGAAGCAACAGTGCTAAAATTTCTCCAAAAGAAGAGACATTAGAAATGCTATCAAATATTTATGCTTTAGTACTACTAATAGTATAGTTTGATATGACAGAACAAATGTTTGTGCTGAACCCGGAATACGTACGATCTTATTTTGGTAGAAGAAGACTGATAGTCTATCCGGCCAGATACCTCGGCCGGGATTTAGCCGCGATTGTGGCCAGGCAGAGTCCCATTTTCCTTGGTAGAAATGTTTGAAGCAAACATGATGAATTGTTTGAAAAGGGAACCAGCTTTATTTCCTTCTTATTCTAGATGATAGGATCACAAATGTTATTGAAAAGTTATTCAAATGACAAACACATACGAAATGTTTTCATTTTCAAGACTTCAATCAGAATGATATTAGGGCAAAATTATATAAATTAGTGATCATTATCTCTACCAACCATTGTAAGCAATTAATCATAGTAATCCAAACCAGCAGATCTTTTTGTTGATTATATCATAAACCTCCATTTTTGGCAAACCCATGAACCTGTTTTCCCTGTTTAGGTGAAACCAAATGAGAATAACCTCAACAAACTCTACTTGCATTCTCAAGAAAAGACCCATAGATTCAAGTGAGATGGGCCACCATCCAACTAGTAAAAACGGGTTGCCATTAGAAATTAGTTATATGGGGGCCTGCTCTATAAAGGCCACCCCACTCACAAATCCATGTTCACAAACCCAGTCCTATTACAAATACAACCCTTCATCCTGGTCAAGGTCATTTAACCCATTTGTCTCTCTATAAATGAAGAAATTTGGATTTTATTCACACCAAAATGCACAATTAAAGTAGACTATACAATGGTTTTTTTTTTGAGTACTATACAATGTTGTTAACGTGGTTACTATGCATTATGCAACCCTTTTGTTGCAAGTCGATTTTCGAGGAGAATTTTGTCAATATTATAACATGGTGACGTAGACGCAGCGGAAAAGCTAAACTATCATTAACCTAAACTAAATAATTGATAAAAGATAAGCAAACAAAATAGAGTTTATTGATAATAATCGAAGATCCAAATAACAAGAACAAACTGGACTAGTTTCATAGAGTTTTAGACTACTTCTAGATAAACAAAACTAAGAAAGGAAACAAATAATAGTAACTCTAAATCTGACCTAACTAAACTAGGCCACGTGAGCCTTCCCTCTCATGGTCATGAGGTCCATTAGGTTTGGCCGAGAATATGATCTGCATCACATGGTATCTGCGCTAAGCGTTTTAAGGATGGGTCAAGTCCACATTTGCTCTATTCTTTATTGTTTATTTGTTTATTTGTTTCTCTATTGACATTTTGATGTATTATTGTTTTTTCTCTAGTTTTTTCTAGTCCTCTTTGTTCGGGTTCGGGCCCTTTATTCCCACTGACAAATTCAAATAAAAAAAGAATGGGTCAAGTCTGGTGCAGTATTGACTGACACGAGGTTTACTAGCATCCCACATCCCTCGCTTGTTAAGTAGATACGTTTTAGGTATTCATTCCTTGCAAGCAGATTTTAAAGAGAGTTAGACCAAATGAGCTCTAACATACAATTACTTCTCAACTGTTACTGTTTTAAACTCTAATCGCTTTCACAATTCATCTAACAGCTACACAAAAAAAGTTTTAATATAAATATCTTCTTGTCGAAGACTAATATATATATATATATATATATCAAGAGATCATTCATGCACATATAAAATGTGCATCACATCAAATGAAAATGAAAGGCATATTGACTATCCTAAAGCAGTAAAACAAAGTCAACAGAACAGGTATGTGTATGATTGAGTTTCCTTTTCCATTTCTTCTTCTTCTTCTTTTAAATTTTCTTTGCTAGTAGTACTTATCCAAAGTTAGAAGAAAAATAAAGAACAAGGAAGCAAATGACAAAATAATGCTTTTGGCCTTTGAGGATTCAACGTTTATGGTTAACAGTTTCTGTTTGGGCGGTCGAGATGAGAGTGACTACCCGAAAACATACTAGATTTTGACAGAGATGGGAGGAGAGAAAACTGGAGTATACAACACTGATGTAGCCACCAAATGACCAACCCATCATTGGCTAAAGTGGAATCAATGGCCGGTCATTTACATATAGAAAGTCGATCGAGAGAGCCAAGAAATCAAGACCATTGATTTGGCTTTTCGCCAATTTCCGCTTGATTTTTTTCAGTAACTACTAGCATTTCCCAATAGGAGCAGAGAGAATTGGGCCTCAATGATCCACTAGTCAAAGATGGGCGGATCATTAATACCCAAAATGTCAAAAGTTAATTTTCAATTATTTTCTTTGCTTTACGATATTATAGTATGGATATTCGGATAATCAAATAATAGTCCGTTTGATACGTGTGAAAACTGTTTTCTCCAAGGTAAAGGAAGTGTGAAAAATAGGTGAAAAACTTTACCACCAAAAACTCGACAAACTTATTATTATTTATACATTTAACCATTGAATTCAATACCATAGAATTCACCTCTTCTTGGAATAGAATATGAAATCTCCAGAATTTTAGAATTTATGTCAACACTATCAACCACTTGATTATACATATAATATACATATAAGTATATAACTCACATGGGGTATATTAGAGGGTGAACAAGTGTTGTGCCTTTTAACCTACGACCTCTCGGTGCTTCTAAGGGATCACCAACTAACTTACTCCAAATCAATGTACAAAGTTACTTTTTGATTTGTGACGCATTCGATAAATTAGATGATTCTGAGATAGTTGTGACCCAAGTTTTATGAACTCGGAGACTTGAAATGTCCGACCACCAATTATATCCAAAAATGTCAAGCAATGTGTAGATCCACTCTCCTTAAGAGCATCTCCAACAGAACTCGAACTCTCGGAATTAAAGCGTCACATCAATTTTTTATAAATCTTGTTAAAAAACTACCTCTAATAGACAGTCTACAAGAATCTCCTGTCTCCTGAGATAACATAGAGGGAGTTGGTTCCCGAAAAGAGCGGTAATGACCCAAACAAGGGTCACAATAATTCATGTTTAATATTTGTTTTACGGGGCCAGTTGAGATAATGTTTTTTTAATATGAATTACGTTTTTACGTAGTTATTACAATTGATACATTATCAAGATGTGATAAGCACGATAACCGCCGAAATTAAATTACAAATAAAAGAGACCTAAAGTCCGAGAACGTAATAAAGAGGTCCAAAACCCGACAACGTAGTGAAAAGGCCTAAAGGCCGACAAACTTTCTATTTATACCTTTAATAATCCAAGTACAATAACTACGGATTCCACCCTCTATAAAATCGGATCTGCGACCTCCGAATTTTTAGAGTTTATTTCAACACTTTCAATTACTTGGCCAACCAACTTTTGATAGTTTTTTTTTTTATGAGAAAGAACATGGCATTAAAAACAACTAAGAAAAAACAAACATATGTTTCTAATGTAAAGCAATAATAAAAGAAGGAGCTACATTCCAAATTTTTCTCTGACCATTGCGTCTTCCCCATTTGGCTAGTGCATCCGCCTTGACATTGCATTCCCTCGGAACATGTGTGAAGATTATGTGAGAGAAATATTTTCTAAGGGTCATTGAGTGAATCAGGATTTTTTAGATTGCCAGTGAATAGCGTCACTAGTGCCATTGATGAACTGGATCAGAGCTGCATTATCACTTTCTATTTGTACGTGGTTTATATGTAATTGAATGGCCCATAAAATACCAAGGTGAATCGCCATGCTCTCACATTCTTCCCGCATTTTGGCATCGAACTGAATCCGCCGCTGCTATGATGAAATTAGCTTCGTTATCATGTATTATGCATCTGACTCCTGCTGGTTCGGTGAGTTTGGTAAATGAAGCGTCAACATTTAATTTAAGGAACGACATCGAAGGAGGTCTCCATATTTGTTTTTCTCGTTTATCCCTGCATTTGTTAGAATTTGAAATGTCTATTTTGAGTGGAGTAGTCGAGGAATTGTTAATCCGTGAGATCATTTGTGTAGGTGTTTGTTTTTTTGACGAAAAACAGTTCTCACATCTAGCTTTCCAAATGAACCATAATATCTTCACATATAGATTGATGGTGTCTTCCTCTAATGATTTCCATTGTTTGATCCAATCATTAACTGTATTAATAGTCTTCGATCGTACCTGAAAATGGAACCAAATTGCTCGTGCAAAAGTGCAATGCAATATTACATGGTCTAGGGTTTCATTTTCGTCACAATTAATACACGCATAAGTATTTCCTATAAATTTACCAATTTTGTCTTTCACTGGTAGACTATTAGTACTGCATTTTCAAAAGAATAAGTTTATCCGAGGTATGGTATTCATATTCCAAATAAAATACCAGTCGTTCTGATCGTGCATTGGTTCCGCAATTCCTGTTCTGAGAAACTTATACATAAATTTAATAGAGAAGTTACCTGATTTTGTGAGAGACCATCTCGGTTTGTCATCTTGGTCGGCCTGTAAGTTGATACTAATGATTGAGCTACAAATTTCATTATCAAAACAACTGTTAATAATATTCATATTCCATGTATTATTAGTAATTAGTTGAGAGACCCATTCGAAATTAGAACCGTTTTGATTATTGAGAGGGGGCGGATGATTAGGGATCCTATAATCATGCCAGATGTTGACATGACTACCTTTGTTAATGTCCCGAAAGACCAGGCCAGCGACCTGATTGTAATTTTTGCTGATAGATTTCCAAGACCAGGAGTGATTAGGCTTAGCGATTGAAGGATTAGGGGCTTTAGGGAAGTATTTCCCTTTAAGAATTTTAACCCATATCGTTTGAGGGTTATTGAGCAGTCGTCAATTGATCTTGTTAAGAAAGGGGCGTATCTCTTATTCTCTTAATAGTTGAGATAATGTTTAGGAGGCCAAATAGTAGTGTAAATGTTAATACTTGAAAAAAAAAAGCAAAAACAATTATGAATGTAAAAAAGATTGTGACGTAAGAGGTGATGATAACTTTTGACCATGTGATTGTAGATGACCTAATGCGAAGGACAAAATTTTACAAGAGATACGCCCCTTTTTCCAAAAGAAGTAACCTTGTTTTGTGTGTTCCCACTATCAATCTCCTCTCATTCAATGCCACGTCCCGTTTTCGCAAAAATAATTAGTTATATTTATTAACACGTGAAATTATTAAATATACATAGATACGTGTCATCCAGCTAAACATTTACAACTGTCATTCATCATAATCCAACGGCTATCAAAAGATGTCCAATCAGCACTCCATCATTTCCTAAGTGAACAGATCATTGTGGGGTCAAGTTCAAATTAACCAATAATTACTCTCTTTTTTTCTATGAGAACCAATAATTACTTGTCACATGTACATGGAAAGTTAGAAATATTGAGATATTATATAAGTTATGTGCTAAAATAGTGGTATTTATGTCATCTTCTTTTTTTTTTTTTTTTTTTTTTTGTTGAAACAATTTATGTCATCTATATAACCTATGCTTTCCAATCAATTCCTTCAAGATTTTGTTTGTTTTCAAGTTTATTATGACTTGTGAAGGTTATTACCACCAAATATGCTTCTAGAAGGCATAATTTACTTTCAAATGTTATTAGTTAACTAGTTATGTAGTCAACAGTTGGTAGCTCAAGTGGTTCCAAGGTTTTGACATAAAAATTCCAGAAATCCCTAGAGGTCTCAGGTTCGAATCCCAGAGAAGGTGGAATCTTTGGTTATTTGAATTGGGGTTATTAGGGTGTAAATAATGTTGTTGGGCTTTAGGCCATGTCTTTTGGGCTATAGGCCCGGTTCTGTTAGTGTTTGAGTGGGCGGTTATCGAGCTTATCACATCTATGATGTATCAAGTGCCAAATGTAACGACATACGTAGATCGTAGTCGACTTCCAAAAAAAAAACTAGTTATGTAACTATCATATTAAGAGAAATCGAAATTCAAACATGATATAATTATCAGTAGTAAAAACATCCACGTGGCCATAAGCATATACGTTACACACGACTTCTTTTCTAACTCTTTAGTGAAAGCTCAAATGCAGGGGAGGATCCATTATGAGACTAGAGGGTCTGTACACCCTGCTCACTTCAAGAAATGGTAAGTTTGAAAAGTATTTTTGAGAATCTTGCCCCTTGAATTAATTATGAGGGAATGGACAAAATTGGGTCCAAAATAAGAGCCCAGTCCAAACTCGGCCAAAAATGTAAAGCAGGTTCAATGCGTCCAACGGGGAGATGAAATTTTCGAAACATCCTTATTCTTTTCGAAATTTACGAAACTGTCATAAAAAAATCTCGAAAAACGCGAATATTTCTGAAAAACAATCTGACACACGTCCCATCAGACTTTGTACTTTCCACATATTTACAACACTGCCACCGAAAAATTCCCGGGAAACACAAAAGTTTTTGAAAAATAGTCTGACGCACCTGACATCAAACCTTGTACTTTCCCACGAATTTACAGAATTGCCATTACAAAAATTACCAACCTGCCACTTACGTTTTTTTTTTTCCAGATTTGTTTTTTTTATTTTCTCCCACACATATTTGTCTCTCCAATCTCAACAAATTTCCTTTTCTTCTAGATTTATTTCTTATCTCTTTAAAATTAAATTGTCCTCATTTTTTGTAGTTTTTCATTGATTTGTTTTCATATATTTTTTGGTAGTTTTTCATTGATTTGTACAAGATAATTTTCTTGTGTACCGGAAATTGTTTTGTGTACTGGGAATTTGGTTATGTACTAGACATTTTTGTACTGGAAATTTTCTTGTGTACCGGGAATTGTTATGTGTACTAAGAATTTGGTCATGTACTAGACATTTTTGTACTGGGAATTTTCTTGTTTACTAGAAATTTTCTTTTCTACCGGGAATTGTTCTGCTTACTAGGAATTTGGTTATGTACTAGACATTTTTGTAGAGGAAATTTTCTTGTGTACCGGAAATTGTTTTGTGTACTGGAAATTTGGTTATGTATTAAACATTTTTATACTGGGAAATTTTCTTGTGTACCGGAAATTGTTCTGTTTACTGGGAATTTGGTTATGTACTAGACATTTTTGTACTGGGAAATTTTCTTGTGTACCGGGAATTGTTCTGTGTACTGGCAAACTTTTAACCAATTTTTTTTCATTTTGTTTTCAAATCTTTCCAGATTTATTTATTTTTTATTTTTTATTTTTTATTTTCTTTCCAACTTTGAACCAATTTCAAAATTTTTCCCCAACTTTTCAAACTTATTTCTGTTTTACTTTTTTATTTTCAGATTTCTCTCTCCAATCTTAGTAGATTTCTTTATCTTTTAAAATATTTTTCTGTTTTAGTACATCTCTCAAAAAAGATAGAGAGGGCAATAATATAATCTATTTTGGAAGATTTGTAAAGAGAGATGACGATAAATCTTTCAAAAAGAATATAAAACTTTTATAGAGAGAAAGAACAGAAAACTTTGATGTTGTTAGAGATTGAAAGAGATGAAGAAGATAAAACGTGAAACAAAATAAGAATGATTAAGAAGATTTTTGGATGTATAAATAAGAAGAAAGAAGGAATTGAAACAAAATATAATGGGCGGGATCCAAAAAATTTAGCTAAAATTTCGGCAAAAATGGCGCCATTTCTGAAATTTGAAAAGAAATCTGAATGTTTTTCTGTCATCACGTCATGTACGGAAAATTGCGTCATGTACAGAAAATTGTGTCATGTACGGGATTTTAATTAATTCTTTGTTGTC
>BEHA01050171.1:288927-299189 GCA_002897215.1 Eschscholzia californica subsp. californica
GAAAGTAGTCTTACTTGTTGCCTAAAACACTGTGTAATTGAATAATGGTTTCTTCTTCTTCAAATGAAAATCTTCCTCTCTTAATATCAGGCCTCAAGTAATTTGCCCAACGAAGACGACAACTCTTTCCGCATCTCTGAAGACCTATATATACATATAAGAACCAGTTCAAATTTAGAACCAAATTGTAATAATATCAAACCTATAAAATTAGCTAGCTAGGGTTTAATGAAGTCATGGGTTTTCCTTCAAAAAAGAAAAAGAAAGCATGGGTTGTGTTTAAAGATAGATATGAATAAGTGTACCAGCATTTTTTGGTAGTGTTCTCCAACTACCATGACCATGTTTCTGAATATAATCCATAAGCTTTTGATCTTCTTCTGGTGTCCATGGTCCTTTTTTCAGACCATTTTTATCACAACAAGGTGCTCTAGCCATCTTTTATCTAATTCAGACAAAACCCTAAAAGAGTTAAGTGTGGGTTCAAGTTGGTAATGATCACTTAATGGTGTGTATGCAGCAGAGAGGAGTTTAAATGTGTTAATGGAAGAGAGAGAGAGAGAGAGAGGGTATAAATACAAGTAGAAGGGTAGAGAGAGAAAGAAGAAGAAGTCAAAGGGATTCGGTGCCGGCCTTTATTTATCATATAAGCTACGTGTCTCCCTTTTAAGGGTAATCTAGCTCTCATGATTTTCTTCTTCTCGAGAGTAAAAAGTGTTCTGTTTTTTGAGATTATTTTCTCTCTCTATTTATCTTCTAATTTAAGTCTTCATTTGTTGTTTGAAATTCAAATCGTTTTCATAAAATCTAAAGCCTTTCCTCACTTTCTGGATTTGTATTAGCTGTCATCAGTAAATGTTTTTGCCACGTACCCCTTTGCCTCATAAGACTATAACAAGTGAGAGAGAGTGAGAGAGTGAGAGAGTGAGAGAGAGAGGAGATATTTGATAACGGCGCCCTACGTTTTCTTGCATAGCTTTCCCTAGACACACTCCCATTACAAATTTAAGACTTTGAATCGATTGTAAAGAAACTTGTAAGCCTTACTTATTTATGGTTGATTCCATTTGATTTTCGCTCTAATTTAATCAGAAGTAATGGATCTCATTTTAAATTTTTATGAACTGAAATAATCTCAAAGTAATAGTGCTTTTGTCTCCGAATAAAAAGTTAGACTCAACAAAATGGGATATCAGTCGAGTTACTTTTCATAATCAAAGATGGAAAAAATAATTCATGATACATTTGGATGAAATAAAAAATTGAGTCCTTCGAGTTCATGACTCTACAGAATTTTATGAATCTAAATGATTTTTGTTTGTTTAGTGACTAATAAGAATTCTAATTATAAAGTTTATAATTATTTTGAAGCGCTTCTGTAATTTATTTATATTTTAAGGAACAAATGTTTTCCAAAATGTCCATTTTCGAAAAAAAATTGCTTCTGAAAAAATGATATTCGATAAAAATTTATTTGTGAAAAACGGTTTTTGAAAAAAAAAAATGCTTTTAAACATTATTATGTCAAAAAAATGTATTTTTGAAGAAATCTTTTTTTAGGTTAATTTTTAAGTTGATAATTTGGGCTTAATAATCTAAATTTTAGCAACTCTTAAGAGGTAGGTGAAATTTTGATCAAATACAAATTCTGGATTTAGGAATACGTAGGACTCAATAGACCTAGAACTTTTTGTAGCCAAACAGGACCAAGAAATCTTGATCCTACCAAGTCAATTTTTAATAAAAATCCTATGTAAAAATTCTGCCTCCAAACACGCCATTAAATTACTCATTAATTTATCTCAAGACATATTTGCATACGAATTACTAATTAATTTATCTCAAGACTATTTACATACGAATTGTGGAGTTGTAGTAAAATCAATACTAGGCTTCAACATTGTTACATACTTCTCCATCAAAGAGTAGTACATGAATTTCAACAAAAAAAAAAAAAAAGAGTAGTACATGAGTGAAAAAGGATGTAGTTCTGATAGGATGACAAATGAGGATGTAAAACGTGGAGTTGTTAGGTTTATTAGTTTATACTACTAGATTAGACAGATTAATGGACAATTCATCCATACATAGTTTCAAATTAGAAGTCAAATTTATACTCAGACTTCATTTGTACCTATTGAAGAAAATTTAGCCTAATCATAGCCATAGATTTATTGTTATTATTATTTTTACAGTATTAAAATGTTAAAGCACTGTAGTTAGATGGACTTTAGCCTGTAGTTTAGTTGGACTTTATGTCAGTAGTTTAGTCGGATTTTTAATCCGTTTTTCTAAAGGTTTAAATTCGACAGTTGTTGTACTTATCACGTCGTACTGATGTATCAATTCCTTTATAATAACAATTGCAGTCAATATCCCAAAAAAAAAAAAAAATCTGTTGTCATGTAATTAAATCGTTTAGGCTCTCTACAGCTGACTATAACGTGGTAAATACTAAGCAGATTTATTTTAACAACATAAAAAACAGCAGACATGAAATCCAATGGAAATCCAAAACTCACATTCAAATCCACGAAGTCAAAAACAGGCTGTAACAGGTACAATTCAAATACACGAATAGGAAATTACTCTCCAGCAGATAAGTTAGTGAAATGGGCAAGAAAAAAGAATAGATCAAAGAGTTGGAACAATGTGCCTTACTTTTTAGTCAATATGTATTGTAATAGCGTTTTGATTACTTAACATATAAACTACTTCAACAAAAAAAGACAATGTTTATTGGCTCAACAAAAAACAGAGACCAACTTTGTACATGATGCTTGCATGACATCACAGTGACATGAGGAATACGGGTCAATTTTTTTTTTTTTGATGAAATACGCCACATATTTAGTCTTGTCTAGACAAAAATAACACTTTGCTATATTTTTACTATGGATTCACTACCAAAGTACCTTATCAAAAAAAAGGTTCTCTACAAAAGTGTTTCTTTGTTGACACATTACAAAATTGCTACAATTGTAAAATATGCTATGCCGCCTAAAACTATTTTGAAATAAAATTGAACTTTTTTTTCGTTGAAAGATTATAAAATCGAACTTTATTATCTAAATTAAGTTTTTCTATAAAATTAGTAATTCTGAGCACTGTCGCAACTCGCATGCCAAATAATGTGCCACCTATTCGTTCCATGCTGACTCTTGAGTGTAGGTCTCACTTTCAGATATAATAGCTGGTCCAGTCACCTTCCCAACACTGTCATTGTTGCAACCCATTTCCTGTAAGATCATATGGGTCCACATATGACCTGTTTAGGCTGTTTAATGAGTTTTTTTTCAATTAAGTGTAGGGACTCCCTATAACCCGTCTAACCCTTTTGGGTTGAAATACAAAGAAAATTCTAGAAAGAGAAAGTGGTTTAGTCTTTGTAGATCTTTTAGCCCAAATGGGTTAGACGGGTCATAGGGAGTCCCCATAAGGAGGGCTCCCTAGACTTATTGTTCTTTTTTTTTTTTTGTTTTTTTGACTGTTTAATAAGGGAAATGATAGATTGCCTCTGAATTTGGTACTTAGAGGATGACATATTTCTCATTTGGAAACAAAAGCGGTCCCCACCGTAGTCAAACTTTGAGAAAAACCTTGTCTTTCAGTGAATTCTACGTCATTATGTCACCCTCTAAGTCACTCTAGCATCTCCCGTCTAATAACACATCAAACTCTTCCCGGTTCTTTTTTTTTTTTAACCGTTTCTCTCTCTCTTAAGCCGTTATAGATCTACGTCGACTTCCATTGGTGAAGGATCCTTTCTTCGTCGGAACCCTTTTATGGTTCCTTTTGTAGTTTGTTTTTTCATCAATAAAGAATTCTAGGGTTGTTTTCCATCAGAGATTGAGTTTTTGGAGATTTTTTTTCTGGACTCACCATACATCAATTCTTTCATTTTATTAAAGGATTAGAACGATTAGTAACAGATTGATGGAGTGAGAGAGGAAGAAAAAAAGAGAGATTTGGGATTTCTAGGGTTCAAACAGAAATTGAAACAACATTTGGCTGATTGAAGCTTCTTGAATCTTTGGATCTATCAAGTAACAAGCCAGGACTCGAAGACTAGTTCGACAGTAATGGTGGTGGTTGACCTTGCGATTTACATTCATCGGCGGTGGTGGTTCTCTCTGTTGGAGCAATTTTAATATTAGTTCTATATATTTTGTCGACCTTTAGGGTCTTTTCATTCTCGATCTTAGGATTTTTTTGTCGACCTTTAAGGTCTTTTATTTGAGTTTGTGTCTGGTCAATTTCTTTCCTTTCGTGAGGCACTTTACATTCGAAAGTTCTATGAACTTATCGCCTGTTATTCACATGTAGTTCTCGAAGAAATAATAATTGTCATCCATGTAACTTGTGATTGAATCCTTATCAATGAAATATGGTTTCGCTTGGTTTTAAAAAAATTATAATAACACAACACCAATATGATAAAATAAAACTTGGCTTTGGTACCAGAAGTAATGTTATATAGATATATATACTTGTGTGTGTTTGTGTGGATAATGGCGTGAACATCCAATTTTTTGTAACAGAGCGTTGTCTTTCTATATTGTTATGATATGATATTACATGTGTAATTGTATTATCCAAATATTAGTTCCAAACTTCGTGAATCCCACGATAGGTTGCAACAAAAAGGATGGGTGCAAAATTACCGTATGATATATTGTTTACCATTCTCGAGAAACAATAAAAAGAATTAGTGAGAAGATCCATTTACATACACCCACATAACACACAACACACAACACAATAACACAAATTCAAAAACATTATAACATGTGGTTAGCCTTCTCAAAAACATCAAATCTGATTTGAAAGTTGGCCCTTCAAATTTACATTGTTTGACATAAACCAATCCATACTATTGATAACAACTGGATTTTCTAAAATTTTGTTTGACCATAATATCTACATTATGTTGACTGTACTAATGAGTTTTGGCATGTTATACCGACCATTTGACAATATTAATCAAGCTTCAAATTATCTTATGGTCCTCGAAAGATGTTTAGGGACATCATAGGACCATAAATTGGGTCAAGTATAAAATGAAGTGAATATGCAAAACCTCATATAGTTCAATATCTTTGAAAAACAAATAGTGATTCATCCATCTTTAGGGTTTTGGTCTATTGATGAGTGAGTTGGGTTAGTCAAAGCTAGCTATAAGCAACCATGTACTGTTTTCATAGGTTACTTATATACTAAGTTTTGGTTACAAATTTTAAGGCCTGGTTAGCTAGGAATTTTTTTCTCTGTTGCTTGTTTTCTTGAAGAATATATTGATATATATATATATATATAAACATGTACACGTATACACACATAAAGCTTGGATCAAATTGATGATTAACGTGCCCTTAATCAGATTTTATCATCCAGACCTTGGGGGTTGGAGAAATGCCGACTTTGAATTAGTATGCCACTAATTCTTAATTACTTAGTTTAGGACCACATTGATTAATTAGGGTAAGTACACGTAATGCTAAAATTTATCGATTAGATTAATAAATTGAAATCATAATCATAATCTCAGGGTCATGTCCCTATGTTCCGAGTCATGGAGGCAAATCTATCTTGCTTAAGTAAGATTTCTAATTAGGGTTTATTATTAAACTAAAAAAAGGACCAAAATCTAGGGTTTAAATTTGCATGTGAATGCATGGACTAATAAACAAGTATTCACCTACATATAAGTACACCTTTATAAGTTGACTCACTGTTCATGTATACAAACTTAATAAATAGATAATCTTATTTAAAAATTGATAAATATTTATTTATTGAGTATTTCTCCAACAACATTGAATAATTCTGAAATTGTTTTTATTATCTTGTAGATGATTAGGGTTTTAAAAAGTGATATGAGATCTAGGAATGTGAAGATGGAGACAAGATTTAAATAGTAATCTATGTTAGCCATGCAAATAGTTTAATCTACGTAAGTCATCAACCACCGTCGAATCCAAAGTATCTCAAAGGATTGAAATTTGAGAAAGCTAAGCTTTCGATTTTATAATAATGGTGAAGAAGAAGAAAAAAGACACCTGGCTCTTATTGTTTTGTTTAATTAAATTAAAATAATATCATTATAAAATTATTTAATAATATGATTTATGAAAGTCATACACGTGGTTGATTCTTATACATTAGTGTATGTATTTATGATATACATGACGATTATTGACATAGGAGTGTCACCATTAGTCATGTTGATACAGTATTATTCATCTTCTAAATTTAACAACCGTGTCTTCTTCACAATTCTAGTATGAACTAGATCATTCACCATCTTCATGTAAGTGGATATGTAAGTTTCTTTCTTTTAGGTAATTCGTGTATAGAGATAAGAATAGGTATTAGGTTAAGACGTGCAATTAAGACATCTAAATATCTAAGTAAGACATCGACTTCGAAATTTTGTGCTACTACTTCAGATAAGGTTTTTTTTTTTTTGAATTGTTCAGCGTGCCTCGAACCCATGATCTCTAGGATGGAAGACATTATCTCTAATGTCTTCCATCCAGCTCTTAAGATAAGGTTTTACCAGTAAGAGAAAGTTATATAATACTAATGACTAGAAAAGATTAGAAATTACAAATGAAGCCCATATTACACTTATGAGAGGGAGAGAATACCAAGCGGGCTGGACCCAGAGGCCCATATCCCTCCCTAAGAAATTCTACTATAGTCACTCAAGCATGCATGTCTAGCTAACTATAAATTTCACATCTTCTGAGTTTTTAAGACATTTGTTTTGTCCCTACTAGAATCACAAAATCATAGAAACAAAAAGGGAAAAAAAAAATCTGCATACCATGGCAAAGTGAGAACTCACTCAGACACAAAATCCGAGATGTACGAAAAATGCACAATATAAAGATTTCATTATGTAATTTATGGTTTGTCACAAGAAGCCTCTGATATAGATAGTACATATTACCAAACATCTATTGGTACTAGATGTTGACATGAGTTCATTTAGTTACATACCTCAGACAAGAATTGTGCCCGCATCGATCTGAATAACTACGGAAGCTGAGCCTAATATAACTATTAGAGAGATGAAGCTCCAAATACAGGCCCTAGGGTCAGTGTTAGTAAGAATAGTAGTGTGAATCAGATTTGGCGGGGTAATGGTGAATAATGATAGTTAAAGTATTCGACCATAATAGGAGAAGACCACTGGAAAAGAATGTACAAGATCAAATTTACTAAATGAAGGTAAAGAAGACATAATAGTATGCCTAGTTCCGGATAATTAAGAAAACCAGGTCTGGTTTAATTGCACCGAAGAATTGATTTAGAGTTTTCTTAGTCGGGTCATTCTCAAGTCCTCGACAGTTCCAAGCAAAGTAATTCATTGTTCGGTTGCTCCCGCCCGCGGCATTAGGGTTGCTGCCTTGCTGGTACCCTACTGCATAAGTGACCGTTGAAGTTTGGCGAGCGGTCCTCTTGTCCTGCTTTTTAGTAGGTGTGAACAACAGTCGGTTGTTTTCGATTAGTTTGAGCCAAAGTCGAACCAATAAGTGACGGTTTTACTAAATACATTAAATTTTATTAAATTATTATCAACTTAAGATAATTCAAAACTTATTGTACTAGGATTTAGTATTTCTTACTCTCTATTTCTACATATAATACTTTAGAAATCGATCGGTTCGGTTTGGGCGGTTTCTAGAAACCCAAGCCGAAACCAAACCAAACCGATTTAAGTTGTTCGGTTTTTCGACCGAACCGAGTCGAATAGGAATCGATTTGGCTCAAAAACCGATCGGTCCGGTTCGATTTTTGCTCACCCCAACTTTTTAGCCCTTTCCTCCGGTTGACCCACTTCTATAATGGATTCATACACTTGGGGTTGACATCGTACAAGAGTAGGATGTCCCTTTAGCCGTGATGCATGATTCAGTAAGAACCCAATGTCAAATGAGTTAACAGATCACCGAAATTGTTTGTTAAAGATGTGTTAAATCCCTTCACAAAATATAGTACATGAAATAAAGTTTGTCATGTCTTGAAAATCTGTTTTCAATTCTAATTCCTAATCTTTTCGCGGTTACAATACAATGTATAATGTGCAAAAACGCTCATTGAAACTCTTGTCATGAGCTCAAGTGCTTAGGAGAATCTTGTCGTCCTTCCATGTCAGTGATCAGGCAACAAAGATTTTTCAGGGTTTCGTTAAAGTCCAGTTCATGTGTCTTCAGAAATCAGAGATGTGCAGATCAAGTCAATCAACTTCTTTTTTGAAATTTGGAAGAAGACGAATAATAAGTGAGACCTATGATTTTTTTTCTTTTTGTTGGAGAGGCAAAACTGCCATCTTGAACTTACCACTTGTTTCCTAGGAATCAGTACGAAAAACTCACTTTCATGTTCAAAATGGACCTTGTGCGCATGGTCTCTCGTAAGTGTAAATAACTACTCATGCTTAAATGTTTGTTTAATAACTTCGAAAGCAATTGTAATACTTAACCCCCCGCGATAACATCCAAAAGTATCACTAAAATGTGAAGCTCTTCACCACTTTTTTGGAATCTCATGTGGGAAATTATTAATAAAATACTGTAATTGAGATGAAAGTTGTTTTAGTTTTAAATAGTGCACAAACTAAATAAGATTATCAAAGATATCTCTCCAACATAAACCCAACTTGTCAAGTGGCATGCTAAAATCCCTCTGTCCAGTTTTTTTTGTGTTGAAAGAATGTCCAGTTGGGATACTTGGATATTATACAAAATTCCACGATTGTCATTGCATCCACAATTCTAATTCCATTCTAATTTGGGTGTTTTTATAGGGCCCTATTTTGTTGTTGTAGGCGGGTCCTCTATAGGCGCCCCATCTTTTCATCCAGTTCGTCCATGGAACTCTTTAACTTCTTCCTCTATTTTTATTTTCACAACAAAGCTACAAGCCTACAACCCCCGCCTCCTAGGACTCCCACTTGAACCGCATGTGAGAAAAACAAAGATTTATCTCTCCACGTGACTGAACCTGTGAGAGGAGAGAGAAATCCTTGTTTATCTCACAGCAGTTCAAGTGGGAGTCCCAGGAGGTGGGCTGAGTATATTTTTTGTCATTTTCATTTATTTCCTAAATTCTCATCTAAATTCTTAGATTCTTTTTTTCATATTTTTCAAAACGTATTATTTGTATTTTGTTCACTAAAGAAAAATGTCAAAAGATCCAGTTTCAAAAACCCAATTTTTATGACTTTATTTTTTAGTCTAGTGTTTGAAAATTTTGAAGTAGTTAAATCCTTAAAAAAGTATTTACCATGAGTTGTAGATTAATTTCAAATAGTTTTAGAGTATTTGTAAGTAGAAATCGGCTTTCTCAAATCTAAAAACTCCGTATGAAGGAAAAAAAAACGTCTGTAGAGCTTTTCAGTTAAATTGAAGTGACTGGAATCAATAGCTCCAACAGAGAGGAGGGCGCTTATATTAAGAAAAAAAAACAGAGAGTAGGGCGCGCCTATAAGGGCACCCTTCTAAATTTCCATCTTGAGCAAGGAAACAAAAATTAGAAAGGAAAAAATCATCCATATCTTTTGAAGAATTTGCACTTATCCAGGAGACAGATACGGTTCGATCAGTGGGACCAACATTTTTGTTTGCCCCCTGTTTTAATCCGCCTCCAGATAATCAACAATAGCCGTTTTATCTAGCTCCTGGTTTTGTTCCAAATCCCCCCCTATATAAACCCCTTTCCATCCCACACCAAAAATAAAAAGAAAAATCCCACTCTTCATCTTTTCAAGCTTTTACCTCAACAAGTTTCAAAGATTATTATTCAAGAAAACAGTAGGATTTAAGCACAAGGGTTTTGATCATCATGTGTTTAGGAAAATTATACAGTACTTTTGAGCCTTCTACTACTCCAGGTTCAAGAAAAGAAGAAAAACAAGATTCATCAAACTCAAATGGTAGTAGTAAATTATTTCAAGATTGTTCTGAACAAGAGAGGGGTGGTAGTAGATTTTTCTCTAGGTCTGGTGGTACTGTAATTGATGAATCTATTGCTGAGACCTTCATGAAGGCAGGAAGAGGGATTAAATGTGAGAGATTAAAACAAGCAGAGGAATCACTTCGTAAAGTTATGTATTTGAGTTGTTGGGGTCCTAATTAAAAGAACCTAGTTTTAATTAGTATTGAGTAATCTTTATGGATAATGTTGGAAGATTATGATGATGTTGATAGTGTGATCTTGATGATCTTTGTAAATTGTAGTAGAAATTTCATGTG
>BEHA01050171.1:300220-311502 GCA_002897215.1 Eschscholzia californica subsp. californica
AGTTCCTTATCTTGATAGTATTGAGAATTTGACATCTAGAAATTTGTGGGGTTTTAATGGTGGTTTTCATTGAAACAGGGGCATTCTCAGCCAGTTGAATTTTACTTCCAGTATTACCCTCAATTATTCTCAATTCTCTTACGTCCCATACCACACAACCAAGATTCTCGTTGGAAATTAGCCCAAAAATTCTATATCTGATCGGGAGGTGACATGGGACTTTACCCTAAACTTTGTGGTGCACTCCCCCTCTCACAGGTCAAATGGATGTTTTAGTCTTTTTACAGTGTTTTCAGACTGAAAATACTAAAATACTTCTTGTCTTATTAGTCACCTCAACAATGAAATATGAGAGTTGAAAGGTCCCCTAATCATTATTGTATCCGATAACAAAAACTAGAAATATTAGACAAAGGTGCCACTTTAGCCATCCCAGAAAAGTTTTGGGAAAATAAAGATTCGGTCAAGATACACATAAGGGACATCTTTATTTTTAGCCGAAAAACTTACTAAATCATTTTCGGCCCCTAACTTTCATCTTTCTTTCTCTTCCATCACTACAACTTCGGACCACCACCTAAATTCCAATCACTGACCTCAACTGCCACCTCTTATCTCTCTCTCTCCTATCTTTTCTTCATTCTATCTCATGCTCTGTTGCGCTTTATCTCTATCTCACTCTTTGTTGCTCGTTCTTTTTTTTCTCTCTCACACAAACTGTTGTGGCAAACGGAACAATGTGGTTATTTAAATTATTATAAACCATATTAAAATGTTTTTTTTTTAGTTGTATTTGATCGTTTAAAAATATATTTTTGGCTCTATCTTTTACCATCCAAAACACTACGTTAACAACAGTCAACAATGACACCTTTACAGTAATTTGTGACACGTTGAAGAATAATTTGAGGTATTGAAAAAATATAAAAAAAAAAAAATGCTCATGGGCCTGACAACCCCGACTCGATCCCTAACCAAAGAAGCTAGTGGTTGGGCCTGGACTGGGCCATGATATTTGTATATATGAGGCAAGTCTGTGTAGGCGGGTTGGGCTGGCCCGATTTGCCCTCTTTCCACGATACTAACCAAGGTACTCGGTTATCCACAAAACAGTTGGCGGGTTTCAATAGACTGGGCAGTTTGGAAACTTGGAGCGGAAAGAAAACAAAAAAATGAAAGACCATTGGCGTTTTAAAACCACTAATTTGTTGTTTTAAGAAGAGCTAATGGTTTTCCAATTTCCATTTATTATAAGTATCTTACTCTCATTTCTTCTTTCATCAAACACACAAACCAGAATACCTGAAGAAGAAGAAGAATCCTTATCCACCTCCATTAAAAGGTCAAAAATACAAATTAATCAGAGTTTCCAAATCAAGAAAAAGGTAGAGAAGATGAGTTCAAAAGTGAAAGCTTGTTGGGTAGTTGCAGCAAGTGTTGGAGCTGTTGAAGCTTTGAAAGACCAATTAGGGTTTTGTAGATGGAATTATGCTATTAGATCAATTCATCAACATGCCAAGACTAATCTCAAATCATTTTCTCAAACCCAGAGAGTAGTTTCTTCTGTTGTTTCTAAGAACATGATGATGAGTGAGAAAGTGAAGCAATCAGAGGAGTCTTTAAAGAATGTTATGTATTTAAATTGTTGGGGACCTAGTTAAAGAAACAAAGAAAGGGGAAAAAGCTAGTAATTACTTGAGGAAATCCTTTAGGATGATTTATCAGTTCTTCCAATTTTATATGAGAAAATGAAGAACAAGGAAGAAAAGAAAGCCATGACATTTCTTATTCTAAATGTTGTACTAATTTGTAAATAAATTAAATAAAATTGTCAATTAGATGCTATTTTTTTTCTTTTTGTTGAACTTTGATGATATTTTTATGATTGTTCAGTTTTACAATTTTCATTTTAGAATTAAGATAGGGAAACTTAAGGGTTCTAAAATCATGGCACATGATTTGTGAAACTATAATACTGTATATTATGTATTTGTCCACCCCTCTTTGGTGCAGTGACCCCTCTTTGGCGGAGTGATTGGACACTCCCTCTTAAATTTAACGACGGATCCAAAGGTGATGCCCTCTTAAATTTAACGACGGATCCAAAGGTGTGTGGCCGCATCACTTGATCCTACCGAAAAAAGACCGGGCCTGTTGGCCAACTAGACAATGACCTAAAGCCCAATTACATTATTTATATTAAATAATCCCAATTCAAATAACCAAAGATTCTACCTTCTCTGGGATTCGTACCTGGAACCTCTAGGATTTTCTGGAGTTTATGTCAACACCTTAGACCACTTGGGCTACCAACTGTATCGTGAAACTTAAGCTTTAGGTTAGTGGTTGTGGTGTCAGTTATTATGGTGGATGTAGCAAGAAGGGTTTAATTCCTTCCATAAATATTCAAAGTACATTTTTCTTTTATGTTTGAAAATTATTCAATTCAACTACTAAACTCTATAAAATTCAATTCAACTAACCTAAACTTCAATTCAACTAACTTAAGTTCTATAAACTTCATTTCATTTACCCTAAATTCTATAAATTCAATTTAATCATCCGACTACACAATTAAATTTTGTACTTCTATGTTTACATTTCTCAATTCTTCATCTCAAATCACACCAAAATCACTTCTCCTATGCTACTAGAGGCGGAACCAGGATTTCAAATCAGGGGAGGCTAAACTCTAGTTTGAACTCGACATATTTTTTTTCTACGTACTGATACTATATAAACTGTGGTCCACTTTCAACTATATATGATATGTTTCAGTGATTCCCCTCAATAATTACCTAATCTAGGTTTAAAGTTTCGAAACATTAACTTAAAGGTCAAGGGTTCGAGGCACACGCTTACCAATTCAAAAAAAAAAAAACATTAACTTATATGAAATTAATTTTGAGCTAAATTCTAATATTATACAATGAATTATAAACTAACTAGGTTTTGCATAAGTTTTCTTATCTAGAGACCAAGATATAATAATTTTCAAAAAGAAACAACAAAGCCCTAAAATAATTTGAAGAGAAACAATTATGAATATAGACTTTATAATTTTTTTTTACCAAATTTCATGATTGAACAATTTAGAGAGAGAAACAAAAAATAATAATTTAGAGAGAGATAACAATTATGAATCTACAATTTTGCCTAGGTTCAATTCCTGAGAGGTTAAACTAATCTAGAACAATCAAACCTTCAAAGGAAGAAAACACAATAAAACCCTAAAACAATCTTTAGATTAGAAACTAAAACAAATTAACTTTTGATTACCTCAATGAGTAGCTACCTCCCTAGTCCCTCCAAATCTTCTCTACCTCTAAACCTCTCGGTTTCTCTCTTCCTCTCGGCTGATTTTGGAAACTCCTTAACCCTCCAAAATCCTCTCCAAACCAGACATTCTAAAAAAAATGAAAACTACGAAAATACCCTGCTCCGTTACAAAATTTATGAAAACACCGAGAGGAAATTGCCCCTTCTTGCCCTCATGTTGCTCCGTCCATGTGACTGCTACTACTTCTCCTTCATCATTAATAAAGTATTCAAGTTCAACTATCAACTACGAAAACATATAAAGGAAAATTGTCATCGGATTCATCAAGTTCAACATCGGGAGTTTCAGACTCTACTCCAACGCTTGTAATCGTTGATATATTAATATAATCAATGAATATCAGTATTTTGTTGATTATCGTATTTGAAAAATATTTATGTATATATATACATATATTTTTTGGTATAAAATTTCACACCCCCTAAGTGAAAATCTGGGATCCGTCCCTGCTTAAATGTACGAGGTCATGGGATCGAGTCTCGGTGGAAGCAGTTTGTCATCAAGATTTATTCCATGTAATTTAAGTTATAAATAAAGTAAAGGTAGGAATAAATGAACAAAATTTAGTTTAGCTCCCGGTGAAATACTTTCTATGGAGAATTCTTCATGATGCACTTCCAACAAAAATCATGGCTCTTAAATGTATTGAACTAGCTTCACGTCTGTGTTCCATGTGTAATGGCGAATATGAGAATCTTGATCATTTGTTTTTCACTTTTAAAGTGGCGAGGGAACTTTGGTTATGTTCCCCCTTGGGAGTACGGGTAGATTGAAATGAGTCATTTAATAAGTTAATTTGCTGTTGGATACAAGAAGAAGAAGATGAAAACCGTGTTACACTCTGGTTTTATGTCGCTTGGTTCCTGTGGAAAGCTAGGGACAAGTGTGTCTTTGAGGGAGAGAAACTGAGTTGTTATAAGATTATCCATGAAGCTTCGCCTATGCAGCTGGAATTCCATGGTAGATTCATGAATACCTAGACATCGGTAAGAAGAAATGAAGAACATGGGGTCACGGTTTGGGTTTCCCCCGAGAGAGGAAAATTGAGGATCAACTTCGATGGAGCATTTTCGCAAAGAAGAGCTGATTCGGCGGCTGTGTGTAGAAACGAGTATGGGGAATTTGCATTGGCTTCTACAAACGTTGTTAGTACTTCCTTGACGCTGGAAGCCGAAGCTAGAGCTGCCTACTTGGCTATTTAGATGACACTACAATTACCGAAGTATGAATGTATTACTGAAGGCGCTGCCTTAATTGTTATTAAAGCTTGCACAGGAGAAGAAAAAGACATTCCATGAAAAATTAGATCCATATTAATAAGAATCTGAAGGGAAAGTATACGGTATCATCGTTGCACCTTTGAATTTTGGTACCGTAATGCAAACCAAGTAGCACATTGTTTAGCAATGAATTCGACATAATTGAATTTGTTTCTAAGATGGAATATCATCGAGACTCCCTCTTGCATTGATGAGCCAATTTGCGGTAGATAAAACCAATATTTTAGTAAGCTCGAGTAGCTAATAAAATTGACAATAGCCATAAAAAAAAATTGTCCAACTCAGCAATGAAACGAATATTAATTATCAAAATTGTTAGAGAAAACTTAATTAGGTACCTCAAGCCATTATTATGCGATGAAAATTAGTTAAATGTCTCACTTTAGACGTAGATGGTTAAGATTTAGGGATAAAACTTAACTTAATTCTCTCTCTAAATCGTTATTGTATGCATATGATTATTAATACAATCTGAAATTCCAAGAGGAAATCGACACGACACCACTGATTTGAGCTTCAATAACTTAGTTTGGATTATTGGGGCCCAAATCGGTAGGGTGAACTCTAAATTCTCTATGGAATTCGACATGGTTCTACCGATTTAGACCTAAAAAATGCAAGAAGTTTTCTTACAAATTCATTCGAATCCAGACTTAATTGATCGATAAAAATGCTTCAATGAACTTTTTAAGAGACCCCAACCAGAAGAATCATTCGTGGATTTTTTTAATTATTTTCCACAAATTTGGAGGTAGAAAGAGAGATTATAACGTGGTGGAGGGAAAAGATAATTAATTATGAGATGTTAGTTGAATTTATATAAAAAGAAATAGGAAGGGGCCTTTGACGAAGAATGTGAAGGATGAAGATATGTGATCTTAATTATGGATGATGTTTTGTTAAGATATAGGAAATACAAACTACAATATTAAAAAAAAAACACACATTAAGTAATAGTAGCAATAAAAGACGGTGTGGATTCCAAATTTGCATTATGTGGTTTTTCCGTCTCCATTTAGCTAGTGAGTATGCTTTTGAGTTGCGTTCTCTGGTGCGAATGAGAAATTGATATCTATCAAATGATGCTTTAGATTGAGAATTTCGATTATGATCTTTCCTCACTGCTATTGAATTGTTTGAGTTTGGTTTTCAATGTGCTTTATAATGTTCTGCTTGTCACTTTCTATATTGTGATAATGTATATGTAGTTGGATTGCCCATAGGATGAGGTAGCGGATTGCTAAACATTCGCATTCTTCTGCGTTCTGCCGTTTGACGGTGTCTACAGCTGCTATTATAAAGTTTGCTTCTTCATCATGTATAATACAACCTATGTTCGCTGGTCCAGAAAGTGAAGTGAAAGAAGCGTCCACTTTCTATGGATGATGGTTAGATGAATGAGAAGTTAATTTTGGTTGAAGAGGTTGGAGAAGAAAGAAGAAGAAGGGGGTTGCTGCTTTTCTTTTTCCAGATTCTGGAGGGAGGATTGATTAAATCAATTTTTTTGTTTAATTGGTGATCTAACGGGTCAATTGTGCATAGATTAAGGAGAGGGTTATTTCCTAAATAGCCCCCAACTTTATGGCCAGTTTCCTGTCTAGCCGGTAAAGACGATGAGGTGGCAGAGTGAGGTGATGAGATGGAGGAGAGAGAGGTTATGACTAGTTAACAGATTTTTAACAGTAATTGAAACAGGAGACCATCTGAATATTTTCGATAAAATAGGAGGCTAGACAGGAATTTAGTCACAAAGTTGGGGGCTATTTAAGAAATAACGCTTACATTAAACCAAACTAAGACTAAGGTCGACAAGAAACGACATTGCTTAAAGAAGTACCAATTATAAAAACAACGGCTAAACGGTAGTTTACAGAAAGTATGAAAAAAGACAGATTCAACCTCAAGGAACTAATAAAAGTAAACTAAATAATCTTAAAATATAAAGGGTAGGATAGTCAAATTTTATCCAACTAAATCGGCAACCCATACGGCCATACCCTTGGATTTCTGACCACAGTTTTGCTTTTGTTGAAAAGTCAACAAAAAGTCCCCACACTTTCTCTTTGTTCATTTCCTCCTTTTATCACTAATTAAAAGTCTTATTAATAAAATCAAATCCACAGAATTTCTAAAATCCACTTGCAATTGCTGGTATTTTAAGATTCAGATTTTCCTTTAGTAAATACTATATATATAGAGAGATACCCACTTGTGTTTCTTCATTAGAAAATCACTGTCAATTTCATTTTTCTGAGAAGAAGATTCAAAAGAGTCAAAATCAGAAAAAGTGAATAGAAAATGAGTAGTGGTTCAGTTAGTAAAGCTTGGTTTATAGCAACAAGTATGGGAGTAGTAGAAGCATTGAAAGATCAATTAGGGATTTGCAGATGGAATTATGCTTTTAGATCAATTCATCAACACACAAAGAATAACCTCAGATCTTATTCTCAGGCTCAAAAACTCTCTTCAACTTCTGCTCCCAAGAACATTAGTACGAAAAAAGATGAAGAAGTCAAAAAGAAGATTAAGGAAGAAGCAAGAAGGAATGTCATGTTCATGGTTGATGTGGTTTAGATTTAATTGTTATTCATTTATGTGTTTGGGTTTCAGTGACTAATTATATCTGTAATCCCTTTGGATTTGATCTTATAAATCTTACTATTATATACTGAGTTATTAATGATCTTTCACTCTTAAAACCTAAAACAAAACATTGCAAAACCAATTTACAGATCTAATTAGAATTTAGAGCACAATTGAGTTAGATTACATAAGCGTGGTTTTTATCTACCGTCGGATTACAATTGATTTCTAGTATTTCGGTCATTACAATGACATTCATACATTAACGATGTAATAAGCACGATAACTGCTCAACTAAATTAAGTAAAATTCAACAATATTATTTATGCCTGTGCACCTGGAATTTCAACTCCATAAATTATAAATCAAATTAGTGTTTTTTAATGTCAAATTATTGGACTACCACTCTTGTTTCTTCTGCTTTTTTATTTTCTCACCATCTCCAAATCTACTCTATAGGTGACTTTTTAAAACATTAAATAAATCTATTGGCTTCATAAATACTATCTAAACGCGCCAAATATAATTTCACATACAGTTGCAACAAACATCGATCAGATGTAAAGGTTAAGAGTCCCTTTGTATCCCATTCACACGTCCTGATTGGAGAAGGACTATCTAACAACCAAGACTATTGGCTTCATAAATACTATCTAAACGCGCCAAATATAATTTCACATACAGTTGCAACAAACATCGACCAGATGTAAAGGTTAAGAGTCCCTTTGTATCCCATTCACACGTCCTGATTGGAGAAGGACTATCTAACAACCAAGACTATAATGTTTAGGTCATCTCCACTTATTGTCAATTGGTTTTGAGTTGGATGACTTCAAACTTATCCACGTCACCCAAATGAAAAGACACGTGTTAGGCTAACCATGTCATACGTGAGGGGACGTGTGAGAATAGTCACACATTGGAGAAGAGTTATCTGGCAACCAAGAATATAATGTTCAGGTCTTCTCCACTCATTGACAATTAGTTTTGAGTTGGATGACCACAAACTTAATATGATAAAACCACATTGGGTTGTTCCAAAGGCGCATCACAATGCCATAAGACCAAGGCTACCCTTAAAGTGGTCCCGCGAATTATTTGATTAAAAATAATATTCAAATAGATAAAGAAAAATTATACACAACATACATTATTATTCAGTCAAAATATTTATAAAGATTAAACCAATCCTTTAATTTTATTTGTTTAAATTCTAAATATACATAAATTTTTCAATAGATTTCGCATTCTAATAAAACCTATATATTTAGAGAAGATTTATGAAAATCTTTTTTTACAAAACTCACTTTTAATACATTTTTCTAAAAAAAAAATAGCGTTATTTTCCTCTGTATTGGTAGGCTGGGTGCAAACTCGACTTGCAGAATGCAAATTCAATTAGTAGATCTTGCATATGCGGTTTGCAAAATGCGAACTTGCGCATGCTGTACCTGCAAGTTCGGTATGTAAGTCTTGCAAATTCGATTTGCAGAACGCAACTCACTTTTTATATCTCGCAAAATCTGTTTGCAAAATGAAAACTTATTTTAAAGATATCGCAAGCTCGGTTGCAAATCTGGAACAAAAATAATGAAAGTTTCTTCTCCAAATCTGACAAAATTTTAATCTTCTTCATGAGAACGAACACAAATCAAAATTTTCACCCATAATCTGACAGACAAACTCTTTATCCATTATCGAACAGAAAAAACAGTAATCAAAATAAATCAAGGTATAAACCTCTAAAACCCTAATATTCTTTCATCCATAATTAAATTCCAATCAGATCTACAAACTCGATCCTAAACTTTTTTTCTCATCTGTAACATCCATTAAAAACCTTAAGTCAACCTACTCGATCAAGCAACAAACAAAACCATTAGATAGGAAAAAGAAGAGAGAAAGAAATGTTCATATGTGAAAGAGGTGAGAATGGCGATGACGTCTTTCAAATTTGTCGAAGATGATGATGGCAATGACAAACTTAGAAGAAGATGAAGATGACGACAACGTACTTAGACCCCCAACAATAAGAAGATGAAAGAACCCAAATTTATGGATTTCTTGATAGGTAAAGTGAATTTTAATGGATAAGAATATTGTAAGAACGAAAAATAAATAAACTAATTTTTTTTTTTTTGTTGAAATATAAATAAACTAATTGTTAACTAGTGTCATTTTATCTTATAAAAAAAAGAAGAGTAAATGGAGAATCATATATGATGGATTCACCTCTACACGGATGGTGGCAATTCAAAGCATTTGAAGGGTAATATGGCCAATTCGACCTTGGTAAGGAGTTGAAGTTCGCTCCCTGAATTTGAGGGAGAAACCGGAGGACGATCGATTCAAAACCACGAGTCGGATTCTGGGAATCTCACCAATTTGCCACACACTTCTTCCTACCGAGTGTCACTACTGCTAGTTTATCTGAAACCGCTCACTTCATTCGTGGGTCCCGTTTCCTTCAATTCTGTGTTTTCTGTCTTCTTTCATTCAGTATCTGTTTGTTTCTACTTTCTACTTTCTATTATTATAAGCCCACAAAACCCCAAAACCATTTGCAAATACATACCCTTGTTTCTGGTTTTTAATCACTAGTAGTAGTTTTTTAGGCAAGGGCCTACTTAAAGTCTTCCTTCCCCATTTCCTCATTCATCAAAACCAACTTTGAAACTAAGGAAATCTTGCCAGCTAGAAAGATTCAAAGAACACCAAAAATACTATCAATAGAAGATAAACAAATATGAGTTCAACAAGCAAAGCTTGGATGGTTGCAGCTAGTGTGGGTGTTGTTGAAGCATTAAAAGATCAAGTTGGAATATGTAGATGGAATTATGCTCTAAGATCAATTCATCAACACACCAAAAACAACATCAGATCTTATACTCAGGCCAACAAACTCTCTTCTTCTTCTTCTTCTTCCTCTGTTATTTCAAATAAGAAGATGATGATGAGTGAGAAAGAAGAAGATAAATTGAAGAAATCAGCAGAAGAATCACTCAGAAAAGTTATGTACTTGAGCTGTTGGGGACCTAATTGATGATCAATATTTTTACACTCTCAATTGATTCAAAATCTCTTTATCATCACTGTAAATGCTATTATCATCAATAGAAATTTCTTAGTTTGATATTTAATTTCTCTTTTTGTTTATTTTATGATCTGTTAAGTTCTTTTTTTTTTGGAAATAGTCATTACAATGGTACTCGGTCTAAAATCCAACTAAAATAGTACTTAATTTATACCTTAAATAAACGGATTTTACCTCCCTTCTGAAATCCAACATTGAACTTTTAGAATTTTAGAGTACATACTTTACCGTTGGCAATGATCTATTATGTTGTAGGGGAAGGGTAGCATAGACTTGTAGTAAAGGATCAAATTCTGATTATCTATAGTCTATCAGATCACTCTTAAGTCTTACGTGTTGTTTTTTTTTTTTAGTGTCTGAAATCTGAATTATCTGAATCTGAATTGGCTGAATTGAATTAGCTGAATCTGAATTGGATAAATTATTTTAGAAATTTGATGTTTGTTTTTCATGTCTGAATTAAGAAGTCTGAATTATTTTTTTTGACATTTGTACCCTTAATACATGTTTTTGAAACACAACACAAACCACCCTGATTTTTCTGCCCCTTTATAAAAACAAGGACAAAATTACAAAACCCTGAAATTGTTTCATCTCTTTCTCATCTCTCTCTAAAACAATAACATTCTCAGAGAGAAAGCAGCCGGCGGCAACAATGGAGGACCGACAGTGGGAGTCCGGCGAGATTCAGATTCTCTATCTCTTTATCTCTCTCTCAAACCCTCTTTCTCTCTCTAACAGACTCGAGATGTTAAACCCTCGCCAGATCTGGCGAGGGTTCATCTCTCTCTTTCTCTCTCTGACCGTTTCTCTCTCAGAAGTTAAAGATCTGGCTTTTGAACCCTTGCCAATACAATCTCCTGTTAGGAGGGTTTATGTGGTCGTGTGGGTTGTTGTGTTTGTGGCTAACTGGTTTTGATGAGGGTTTAGTCTATTGTGGTGGTGGTGGTGTTGTTGGTGGTAGTGGTGGTGTTGTCGGTGGTGG
>BEHA01050171.1:315586-333145 GCA_002897215.1 Eschscholzia californica subsp. californica
CCCCCCTTCCCTTCAATTCAGTGTTTTCTTCTTCTTTAATTTGTTTATATTATATTATTATAAGCCCACAAAACCCCAAAACCATTTGCTTAACCTTAGATACACCCCTGGTTTCTAAGCAATGCCTATTTAAAGCCTCATCTTCCCCATTTCCAAATCCAACACAACCTAACTTTTCAAAATCTTACCTGCTAGAAAAATTCAAAAAATACCAGAAATAATATCAATTAATCAATCAATAGAAGATAAACAAAGATGAGTTCAACAAGCAAAGCTTGGATGGTTGCAGCTAGTGTGGGTGTTGTTGAAGCATTGAAAGATCAAGTTGGGATATGTAGATGGAATTATGCTCTAAGATCAATTCATCAACACACCAAGAATAATATCAGATCTTATACTCAGGCCAAGAAACTCTCTTCTTCTTCTTCCTCTGTTATTTCAAATAAGAAGAAGATGATGAGTGATAAAGAAGAAGAGAAATTGAAGAAATCAGCAGAAGAATCACTTAGAAAAGTTATGTACTTGAGTTGTTGGGGACCTAATTGAATGGTCAGCTAACAATTTTCATAGTCATAGATGAGGAATCAATTAAATGTATATTCCAATTTTTGTCATCATAAATACAATTTTCGTTTTGATCCTCAGGCTTCTTTTTTTTTTGTACTATTTTCTTTCCACTGATTCTATTGATGAGAATGATTAGTAATTAGAGGACTATGAACGTGATTGAGTTCCAACACTCATCCTCACTTTTGTTTATAATAACTTCAGTATTTTTTTTTTTTGTTGAACTAACTTCAGTATTTTTTAACAAAAAAAAAAACTTCTGTATTTTAATGTGATCCCTAACTCATCTCGCTGGGTCAGCTGATACTAGGAGAGGCATGTAGGACTCATCAAGTAGATTAATACCTCTTTCAACAAAAAAAAAAAAAAAGTAGATTAATACCTTTCCGCAAATTCATCCACATTTTTGGCCCAGGATTTGTGGATGTGTCCATTCTCTTGCAAAGGGTTTTAATGCCTTAACCCCTCAAGATCCAATTTCGTTTTTTAACTTTTGATTTTTATGACGTCAGACGGTTAGCCGTATACATTGATGCAACATTGATAAATAGTATTCATCACTAGTCTTCTCTTAGGCGAGATAGAGCTCAAGGTGCCGAAAAAAATCTGCTGACTTCTTCACATTAGATCTCAAACCACATCAGAGCTTAGGGTACAAAGCAGACTCAGGCATTTTAATTTATGCCCGGCGAAGCGGTGATTATGTTGCCTGATTTATCAGGGTTTCTTTTTTGGTGTCCGACAAAGCAGGATTTATAGTGCCGAGCAGACTCTGCATACTTCCCTTTACTACTTCGAGACTAGAGTAGAGCTGATCGACATGACTCTTTCAAATCCACCTCTTCGTTTTGCATTGAGGCTGACTCGGGATCTAATTTTCCAGTTGACTTGTTGACACTTTAATTTGGTTTATGTGGATCAGACACACATGATGAAAATAAGGTCACGACAAGTGAGTTACTAAAAGAAGCGGTACCTGGGTAGAGCACAGTTTTCTTCATGTTACAGTTAACACTATGACTTGTTGTATGCTTAAGCGAGGATAAAAAAAAATTGGTCATCAGTTGACTGAGTTCAATAAGTCAAAAGAGGACCGAAAGGACAACGGGTCAACCCACATCAAGTCAACAAGAAGGTCGAATTCGAGTGAGGTCAGCCACTCAAGCCTGGAATTGCGGGGTTGGTAAGATTATCCTAAGCGACTTAAGTCTGTCCAGGCTAAAACATAACCAGGTCTTCCCCTGGGACTTACGAGACGACTATGGGTTCACGTTCGCAGGATCGATACCTCAGTCCCATATAGGGGGTGGAAGTGTGCAAAATGCTTACCGACTTAATCCCGATTCTAATCAAATATCCCAGTCGATGAGGATCTTAAGTATTTTATAAAGTTGCTTCAAGAGTTTTTACATGAGGAACATATCCTAAAGAATCTATCAACTCGAAACACAATCTATCCAGAATCCTTAAAGAAAGTAACTTCTAGATATCAAAGATACGAGATAATCCCAAAGGAAAATCCTAATATCTTAAGGCCATGAAACAATAGTTTGAATCCAACACGGTGGATCTCACCCACCTCATTGACACCTCCTCTCTACAGTCGGTTAAAGCAACCTACAAAAGGTAATCAACTCGCCTCAAAGAAAGTATGCTGATACGAACTCAACGGTTCAACTAATATTCTAACTACAAGGACAATCTGGCTATCTTGAGCACCAGAGACGTTTCCGAACTCCTTGCAAGTTTTCCGCCAAGATTGAGAGGAACAAAAGCGGGATTCGACGAATGAGGCTCATAACTCAAAGCGGGATTCAACATCACAGTCTCATTATTCTGACTGATAACATATATTTTTTTTTTGACATCACCAAATTCAGTTTTGGAGAAATTGCAATATTGTTGCCACATATGATAATAGATGATTTTGAGAGGTGATCTCTAACTCGCGAAGACAAAGGTGATTCAAGTGACATCTGCAACAATGTAACAATGACCCGTTAATCAGCCTTAGTACAAGATCGAAAAATAATTGGTTGTTTCTTAACACTCGAAGCAATCAAATTGAAGCCCAAAAGAATAGAGACATCAATAGTGGAACATCAAGAATCAGGGCAACCGACAGAATCCACATTGGAATTAGCAATAAGAGAAGAAAATAATGAGGAACCATGTAACTGTAACCCCAAGTAAATGTTACATTTTATATACCATATATTTAATCGCTTGAATGTTGCTAACTGCAGGAGCATGCATGAATTGACACGATAAGTTAACCAAAAAATCAAAGTTTTGAGGAGTTAAGGTCAAATACTCCAGAGAATAAACTAGCTTGCGATAAGGTGGGGCCTGAGAAGAGAGGACCCTAAGCCTAGAGTGTGAGCCTAAGGAGGGTTCAACACCGTACAAGTTGAGAATTTGAAAAATGTATGTGGCATATTTCAACAGTGTTAAGAACAACCTTTCATAATTTTGGGTAGTCGGTGTACTAAGAAAGTATGCAGATTACCATGGTTCTTCCTAGCGAATTCCCGAGCAAGCTCAAATAAGATACTAATAACCATAGACTAATTTCTACCATCGGCATAAAGTAACAAAAATATCTTACATTAGCGTGGAGAGAAGAAGTAAAGAAGTATCTAACTTTTTTTTTTGATGAAGAAAAGAAGTATCTAACTTACTAGTAGGAATTTCGAGAAGTAGAAACTTGCTAAATTGATCATACCAGGCTCGAAAGGGTGGTCGAGCATGTTAGAGCCCATAAGACACAATATAAAGGCGACAAACATTTGAAGAACGGGACATCTTCAAACTCTAGAGGTTGAGCCACAACAACTTAATCTTTCAAAATTTATTAAATAAAAACTTGATCTTTCAATCCCCTTTGAAAAAAAAAATCCTTTACATCAAGTCGAAGTAAGAGCATCTTCAACGTGAAACTCAAGAAAATCTTTATTTTCTTCTATATGTCAAGTTGCGATTGAAATTCTCACTCTCAGGTGGCGAAAATAGAAATCCTCAATTCTTTTTTTTGTCTCCAATGCAAAACTCTAGACTTGTTTTATTAATTATGTGATATAATTGTTTATGTAAAGAAATAATTAGTTATTCAAAAATTTATAAGATTTGATTTTTATTGGAGAAATTCAAATACGAGTGAGAAAACAATTATAGATATCAAGAGGGGTGAGTAAACAATTATAGATGTATCAAGAGGACATCGGAGAAGGAAAAACTCTGGGTGGCACTCAAGATTCTAAGATCTTGCATTGGACAAGCTCCAAGACCTAGTTTTTTTTTTTTTGATGAGATATGCTCCAAGACCTAGTTGCAAGATGATATTTGTTTTGATCCTTTCAGTTTAGGGAAAAACTTGGCCAACCTAATAAACATGTTTCCAAAAACTATTGGACAAAATACCAGTAGATTTCCAAAAACCACTTGCTAATTAAACCACTTATCAGTTGCTGCTGTTTTTCATTTTCTTGTCCTCTTCTCTCATTTAGTATCTTCTAGTAGTAAACTAGTCTCTATATAAGATCTCAATCTTCCTATCAATTTCTTCACTGAAAATTCATCAAACTAAACAAATTACTACTTACTTTTTTTCATTACCAAACTTCAATCAAAATTCAACAAGTTCTAAAATCCTTCATAAAAACAAAGATGAGTTCAACAAGCAAAGCATGGATGATTGCAGCTAGTGTGGGTGTTGTTGAAGCATTAAAAGATCAAGTTGGAATATGTAGATGGAATTATGCTCTTAGATCAATTCATCAACACACCAAAAACAACATCAGATCTTATACTCAGGCCAACAAACTCTCTTCTTCTTCTTCCTCTGTTATTTCAAATAAGAAGAAGATGATGAGTGATAAAGAAGAAGAAAAATTGAAGAAATCAGCAGAAGAATCACTCAGAAAAGTTATGTACTTGAGCTGTTGGGGACCTAATTGATGATCAATATTTCAAATAAGAAGAAGATGATGAGTGAGAAAGAAGAAGATAAATTGAAGAAATCAGCAGAAGAATCACTTAGAAAAGTTATGTACTTGAGTTGTTGGGGACCTAATTGAATGGTCAGTCTCTCAACAAAAAACAATTGAATGGTCAGATGAGGAATCAATCCTAAATGTATATTCCAATTTTTGTCATCATAAATATAATTTTCGTTTTGATCCTTAGGCTTTTTTTTTTTTTTTTGTATTTTTTCCCTGTGTTTCTATTAACTTCAGTATTTTAATGTGATCCCTCCTAGCTCATCCGGCTCCAGTCAGCCGATACGAGGAAATGCATGAGCAAATTCAACAACAATTTTGGCTCAAGATTCAAGTCGGGACAAATTGCACTCCAATATCGTGGAACTGCAAGAATCAGGGCCACCGACCCAATCCACATCGGAGTAAGCAATAAGAGAAGAAAATGATGAGGAACGATGTACCTAATGGTATCTATTTTATACCGTAAAATATATTTAACCGCTTGAAAGTGACTCACTGTAGGAACATGCACAATGCATGAATAGACACACTAAGAGGGTGTTTGATTTTTTTAGCACTTGTAAGTGATAGCACTTACAAGTGAATATCACTTATAAAGTGCTATCACTTAATAAGTGCAACGCCGTTTGTTTTTTATCACTTACAAGTGCAATGTCGTTTGTTTTTCATCACTTATAAGCGTTAAAAAAAATGTAAATTGTCTAGATTATCCTTGCATAAAATCTCTTAATTTTTTAACTTTGTTAGTAGAATTTATTCAAAAAATCAATCATCATTAATCAAACTTCACATCCTAAATTGATAAGGTAAATAAACTTCATGTCCCATATAGTTATGTAAGAAAATACGCATTAAGCAATCACATTTGACCGTATCTGGTATTCAACTCCTTAATAATGTTAGACCAATTCTTTAGAGAACTTCCAGCGTATCCAAAAATCGCAACTGAATCTAAACATAAATCGATGAAATCCTTCTCCATTGTTGGTTTCAATTTCCAGATTTGTATATTTTTTTTTTGTCTCTTTCTCGGCAGATTATTTACGCAAAATATTTAGCTTCGACATTCTTCTCAGACAATAGAAGTAAACAGACAAATAGATTTAATAACTAATTCAAATTTCTCAATTATTATTCTAAAACTCCTTTTATAATCATAAGTTTTATGATTGAAGGTTGTTCATGAAGTGAGTATGTCTTTCTAAACAATGATATTTATTTTTGGAGTGATTTGTTGTGTTACAAAGCATATACAATAGTATTTATTGAACAATTGATTTTATGTGTATGGAGAAAAAATTGGGATAGATTTTAAGAATATTGTAAACAATACAATATCGTTTTTCTATGCTGTATCACTGTATCAGTTTGTATACCTTCTCATTCTATCTCAAATAAATAAATATTTAACTAAACAATACAATCACGATCCTTCAAAAAAAAAACAATACAATCATGATGAAGACACCAAAATAACCGTCAAACAATAAATTAATTAAACCATGAACAATAGAAAAAGATTACCTCAAAGTTGTTATCTCTCTCTAGAAGTCTTCTTCTCTTTAGATTGCCTCTTCAAATTTTCTCCACAATTTAATTAGGAAAACTAGTATTGTAATGGGCAGTGATTTTAAGTTTTAATATAGGTTTGGTTAGGGCACAAAGCAAGTTATTAGGGTTGGTAACCTGCAAAGCAAATTTCGGGTTTTGGTTAGGGCACAAATCAGTATAGGTATATATAGGTGTGTGGTAAGTTGCAACGCTTTCTGTGGTTTATAATGGGTAGGGCAAGTTTTTGGTTTTGGTTTATAGGCATAGGCATTAATTAGGTTTATAATGGTTTTTTTGGTGAGAAGAGTTTAGTTGGTTAGTAATTTTTATATTTTGTGGAGGGGTGTTATGTCTTTTTTAGCACTTATAGAGTAAGTGCAAAAAAGTAAGCTCCAAGTTGGAGCTTACTTTTTTTCACTTACTTTGACACCACTTAGAAGTGATATTCACTTATTAAGTGAAAAAACAAACGCCTAAAATTGCCGACCCGCACTTATTAAGTGAAAATCACTTAATAAGTGCAAAAATCAAACACCCTCTAAGTTAACCGAAAAATCCAAGTTCAGACGAGTTAATGTCAAATATTGCAGAGATCCTACTAGCTTGCGATAAGGTGGGGCGGGGCCTGAGAAGAGAGGACCATCCGCCTAGAGTGTGAGACTAAAGGCGAGAAGAGAGGACCCTCCGCCAGTCCGCCTAGAGTGTTAGACTAAAGGCGGGTTCAGCACCATCCAAGTTCAGGATTTGAAAAAAATGTAAGCGGTATATTTCGTAGACAAATCTCTACCCATCGACATAAAGTAACAAAAAGATCTTACCATTATCAGTGGAGAGAAGAAACAAAGAAGTGTCGAACTTATAATTGCTAGTAGAAAATCCGAGAAGAAGTAGAAACTTGCTAAACTGATCATACCAGGCTCGAGGGGCTGGTCGAGTCTGTTAGAGCGCATAAAACACCTTATAAAGGCGACAAACATATGAAGAACGAGACAGATCTTCAAATCCCTGTGGTTGAGCCATAACAACTTAATCTTTCAAATTCCCATGGAAAAAAAGCATCCTTTACATCAAGTGGAAATAAGATCTAGTTGCAACTTACAAGATAATATTTGTTTTGATCCTTGGGATTAGGGTTGGAAATTTTGGCCGTCGGGTTCGCCCAGGTCCGCCACGATGGGCAGTGATTGCGGGTACCCAGTGATCGAGCCAGGCGTTACCCATCTGACCGGTAAACTCCATCGGACGATCAAGAACAAAAGGTCCTGCCAGGAGGTCCGCCCGTGACCATCCGTTTTGTATAAGGCCCGTCTGCCCGACCATATCCATTTATTACCAACAGTTTAAACCGCACCATTGACCGGAAGAAGATGGACCGTTAGATATTGTAGGGTTACACTAGAGCCATTTGATTTTCTAAGCCCGAGTATATAAACACACAAAAAAAAACCGTAGAATCATTCTTACCACTTTCATTTCTTCTTCTTTTCGCTTTTGAATCTCGGCGACTGAAATAGTGAAATCCCTAAATCTGACATCCCTAACCCTAAGTACCCTAAATTCCTAATCTTGTTCAACCCCTCTTTAGTCTTCAAGACTTCAACGAATAATCGAGTCATCTTTAACCCTAATCCCTAAAGCCCTAAACCCTAAATCACTAAATCTGAAATCCCTAATATTTGTTCGTTTTGGTTTTTGGTTTGTTTCGTTCTCGTTTGATGAAGGAAGTAGTTATCATCTTCAACCCTTAACGACAACGAATCGGTTGGTGATTTGTTTCTTTATGTTCGATCAAACTTTTTGATTTGGATTAAGTTGTATTCTTCCAACTGTATAGTTTGTAAATTTGAGAGGAAATTTGTATTAAATTCTAAATTTTTGCGTCTTTGTATTTTTTAAAATTTTCATATCCGAAGACTGACTGACCGGTGTCCGGGATGTCGAGATTGATAATACGGAAACGGACAGAAATTTTGAGAGTAAATTCCGGTAAGTCCGTCCATTTAGTCTGCCAGTCCGAGCGGTCAATGTGAAGTTTTATCTGTTCCGTCCAGATCGGGATCAAGTCTGTCCGTCCGGACTGATTCCCAACCCTACTCAGTCCGAGCGGTCAATGTGAAGTTTTGTCTGTTCCGTCCGGATCGGGATCAAGTCTGTCCGTCCGGATCGGGATCAAGTCTGTCCGTCCGGACTGATTTCCAAACCCTACTTTTGGGCTCCTAGTCCAAAAATCTACACCTAAACATACATTTAGTCCACCTTAATATTAATATAGGATTTTAAGCCAAAATAATAATTACAAAAAATATTTAGTCCAAACTGACTCATCTCTATAGAAAAGAAAGATCTCTATCATTTCTATTTAATCATAATACCCATTATAACCTTTTATATAAGAAAAAACTCACTTTTAAAAACAAATCCCCAAAATTCTCTTTCTTTTTTCTCTTAGATTTTTCGATTTATTTCAAACTTACTATATGTTTCGCAATATACACGTTATTTAGAATCAATTACGTATATTTCTACAACAAAACACATTTAGTATAGTTAAAGTATGTCTAGATGTCAAAGTTACAGTTTTTTCTGTTGACTCTTGTTTTGTTTCATAAATAACGTGTTATTTATTGTTAAAGTTCCATACCTTATTTCATTTTTTTTATGTGTCATACATAACACAATTTGTATCAATAATGTTTATTCCAAAAGAAAAAATGACTAAAATACTATTTTCTGAGAAGATTGGACTTTAATCCTTTTTTGAATTTTATTTGGGAGTTTTATAGGCAATGCCCAAAGCTGTTAAAGGCAATATCACTAAAGGCAATATCGAGTTTGATTAAAGACAATGTGTGTTTAAAAGGCAATGCCTCAACAAATGTTTGACCTAACGACCTCATCGCCCGACCACCGATCTTGACTGTTTTTTTATTCGTTCTTCATCTTCGTCTTTTTTTTTTTGTTCACATCTTTCTCTAATCGCCTGACGACAAGGTATTGTTAAATTGGATACTCCAACCTCAAGCCACACTTCACTCACATATCAATGATATTGTTGTTCACGTTGATAAGCTAATAAAAAAGTTCAACAATTAAAAGTTTAGAAAGTTCTCTTTCCATATCCAAATATGTTTGGTTGTACTTATTAGTTTTCTAATATGCGTTTGCTAAACTTTTCTTTCATTTAATCTAGTTTGTGTTTACAGCAAATACGAATATGGTGTGTACTTCAAATACACTTTCTCTCTCCATGTTGTTCCTTCTTTGAAATTTAGTTTTCTAATAGATAGAGATGAGAGGGAACACGAAGAAGGAAGGAAGATGAGGAGAAGAAGATGAAGGAGGAACGAAAAAGATGAAGGAGGATGAAGAAGGAAGAAGAGAGAGAAAAAAATCAACCCAAAAAATAGCATTGCCTTTAACCAAAATTGGTCATGGTGAATTGACTAAGTCAATTTTGCGAAGTACATTGACTTCAACAATAAAGGACATTGCCTATAAAATTTTCCATTTTATTTTGTGCACAAAACCGTGACCCTGAGGACAAAACCCTTAACTATTGGATGATTGTTTATATAAACCAACCAGCACTGGGCCAACCTAATAAACATGTTTAGAATCTTATGATAAACTCACTTATATATACTACTTATTTAATTTCCATGAATGATCCTAATTAATGGGGGGGACTAATACCAACACCCAAGATGGTTCCAAACCATACCCATGGTTTCCTTTTATGAACCAATTTATAACTAGTGGACAAAATACCATTAGATTTCCAAAAACCACTTGCTAATTAAACCACTTATTAGTTGCTGCTGTTTTTCATTTTCTTGTCCTCTTCTCTCATTTAGTATCTTCTAGTAGTAAACTAGTCTCTATATAAGATCTCAATCTTCCTATCAATTTCTTCACTGAAAATTCATCAAACTAAACAAATCACTACTTACTTTTTTTCATTACCAAACTTCAATCAAAATTTAACAAGTTCTAAAATCATTTATAAAAACAAAGATGAGTTCAACAAGCAAAGCTTGGATGGTTGCAGCTAGTGTGGGTGTTGTTGAAGCATTGAAAGATCAAGTTGGAATATGTAGATGGAATTATGCTCTAAAATCAATTCATCAACACACCAAGAATAATATCAGATCTTATACTCAGGCCAAGAAACTCTCTTCTTCTTCTTCCTCTGTTATTTCAAATAAGAAGAAGATGATGAGTGAGAAAGAAGAAGAGAAATTGAAGAAATCAGCAGAAGAATCACTCAGAAAAGTTATGTACTTGAGCTGTTGGGGACCTAATTGATGATCAATATTTTTACGGATTCTCAATTGATTCAAAATCTTGTAAATGCTATTATCATGAATAGAAATTTTGTAGTTCGCTCACTTATTTCTATGTTTATTTTTAATCTGTTGAGTTAATTTTTGATTTGTTGGGCAGAAGCTCGATCTTTTATTAATTGAGCTTAGAAGATGCAAGCAAGCAAGCGGCAGATGCTATTTGGCCCGGGCAGACTATAACTCGGCCCCATCAACTTCTAGGCTGTGGTTGGCACCCATTTTCAGTTCATATAGCATTTTTCAACATACTCCTTGTTTCCCCCAATTGCCTTGTATATATGTAAAGGGTTGAATTTAAGATACCCAAAATTAGGGGTGATAATCGAGTGTGCAGGTTGGATAGATGTCCCCAATGGCGAATAGGGTAGATCTCTTGGTTATGAAACATAGCCTCTAAGTTTCACGTGCGCGTGTGATATAGACGCGTAATTGTCGTGGTTATGAACGAAACACAGCCCTAAGCTTCACGCGTGTGTGTGGGTGTGATTGTCAATCCAGTTAACCAAATCTTCCAAATACATTAAGAGTGTATTTCAGATAACTTAAATCCCTCATTTCAAATTGCCTTCAGATTCTTAGTTAGAGCCTTCAATCGAGAAAAAGAGAACTAATTACTATGATGTCATTGACTTATAGCAAGCAAAGGTGACAGGGGGACTCCCTAACCCTACTCCAAAGTCCCAAGTGTACTCCCCCTCACATGGGAATGTCATTTTGGTCATTTCAGAGTTGCTGTCAGACTAAAAAGACCAAAATAGTTTTTCTATGTGAGGGGGAGTACACTTGGGAGTATGGTTTAGGGAGTCCCCAAATCATTTTTCTATAGAAAGCGAACTGTAATGCCCTTTCATGTGCCATGGAAACAACATTGATGGGTCAAAGGTGGATTGTCAGAAATCCATAAGAAAGGCGACAGTCCAGACTTGGTAACCATCAGTTCCGACAAAGTCTCACGGATGAATCCACTTAACCATTACTCAACAAATTAGGAACTCTTATAGGATAGAAATGGAGTTAAAAGACTTCGCGCCAAAGCCGCGAGATCTGCTGTATGGATGGTCGACCCCTCCAGATGTCCTACTCGGACCCTTTATTTGGGTTGGGAAAACGGCTCGAGAGCTTGCAGCCCGCACATTCAGATCCGTCCCAAATGTGGTTCATGGGCCTGATACCCCAGTTCACGGAAGCCCGGCCAGTTAGATCGGGCATTCATAGGCGAGGGAGACGGGTAGGCTCTCGATTAACCCACCCGACCTGTTACGCCCCCAACACTACACGCTCGATTAACCCACATACTAAATAACCCCACCGATATAATAATCCAACGGTTGGGATAATATGCATCTTTAATCTTCTTCATATTCTCACTCCTTCTAGGTTATCTGTTCAAATCTTGTGCAAGTTATCTCTCATCTTCTGCAAGTGTTTATCTTCTCCCATCGGTTTTCGTTCTCTGTCACCTCAACGAGCCCTTCGTCTCTCAAGAGTTCAAGAAACTATCAGAAATGGTATATATCTTTTGTTATGTCGCATCTTGTGGAAGACTCAACTTAAGGTAAGGATGACGCAATTTAATCCTTTGAATGATGGTGTTTCTGAGTCATGCCAACATCCTAGCTCCAGCCTCCCTCCTCCTCCAATTCCTGCCTGCCCTCCTATTCCAGGTCCTGCCAGTACAATAGTCAAGTTTCCCAAATTCAGTCTCTTGACTAAAAATCGAGGTAACAGACAATTCACTATTTTTATTCTAGTTTAAAACTTTCTACTAAAATTCTGTTTTTTCATTTTCAATTGTTGTAGGTTTTAATCAAATATGGTGGAGTGTCCTCCTTTGCCTCTAAAGTCTGAACTACCAATTGAAGATTAGGAGACTTCACATTCTATGATTTTGTATATTTTTATTATATCTTACAAGTGTATTTTTGTTTAATAAATCATATATTTTTGTTGTTATTAGTGTGACATATATAATATGTCAATATGAAATTTACTAATTAATGCCCGGCTTGATCCGCCCGGAGAAGTTTAGTGTACTCCTAATGTTAGTGCCGATCAGCCCGACGTGGCACAGTGAGTGTCCGAGACCAAACTTTGCGCCTGATGAGATCGAACGTATGCGCCCCATTCCCAACGCTACCCTTATCTAATATGCATCCCCCAATGGAGCCAGATATGTTGTAAAGGAGCTACACGAATGTGAGTGCAGCAATCATTCTCGAGGTCGGAGTATGGCTAACTGAGCCACCACAACTGGCAACTACTGACCTACAATGAAGGAAGACTCAATTCGCTACCCCAACCACTCTGACACTTATCGTTGAGGAATATGTTTCTTAGGAAGAGATTAAGAGAAGATAAGGTTTCCTTATCCTAGACAAGATATGAGCAGTGTCATTGTGTCTAGCAACCCATACTATATACGGTTTACCTTTATGCACCCAGTTTTGTATCGTTTCGACAAAGCAGCCTACACCACGCTTTCATGGACCCGTCGTCGCCTTTTTCTTTTTCCTGACAAAATTTGTTTCCAATCAACCAGTCACCAGTTCTATACAAGTTTCTCATGGGGGAACTGGAATCGGTGAACTTTTATTTTCTCTCCTGGATTGATGCACAAAACCACGACTTCAATACCAATGGCTATAAAAAAAAGGTGTAAGAAATGAAAGAATAAGTTGCCCAAATACATCCTCCTGATTTGGCAACCCATATCATTTATGGGTACGGTTTTGGTTTGTTGCAAAAAGCCGAATACGCCACATTATTATGGACCCCAGCCTTTCTTTTACAGTTGTATTGCTTTCATTCGGTTTTGTTTTTTATTTGTGGCGTCCTAATTGAAAGACAAAATACTTCGGAAAACAAGAGGCTTCCATATCTAATACCATTTGCGTGACATACACACCCATGCAGGAACCGTATGGGTGGTACTACTTCATTCTATATATAACATCTCGTTCAAACTTAGAGTTCCTCACAACAAATTCATCCTTTTACGTTTACAATCAAAAGAAGATCGAGAAGAGGAGAAATATGAGTTCAAGTAGCCGAGCTTGGATTATTGCCGCTAGTGTAGGAGTTGTTGCAGTTATGAAAGACCACGGTTTCTCTAGTAGATGGAGTTACGCTCTTCGATCGGTTCACCAACACACGAAGAGTAATGTTAGATCGTTTTTACACGCAAAGAAACTCAACCCAACATCTTCTTCTTCTTCTTGGGATGTTGTATCCAAAAAGGAGATTATGGGAGATATAGAAGAAAAAGTAATGCAATCGGAAGAGTCGCTTAGAAAAGTCATGTACTTAAGTTGTTGGGGACCCAACTAATACTACCCCATAATTGTTCTCAAAATCTGAAATTGTAAATATGATATCTTTCATGGGTCCATGGGTATATAGACCAAAATAATATTAAAAAAAGGTTTATGATCCAATCTTCCCAAAACATGGATATTTAGTCCTTTTACATTATGGACATAATAACCCATTCTTTATGAGAGAACTACCGTCCATGTCCCTCCTACAAAAATCACGGGATTTTTAATTTTCCATGGTGAATTTGGAATGTTTCTAATGTGGGCGTGATTTAGGGGATTTAAAGCAACTAACGTATAAATCCGAAATTGATTTTTCTCTATCTTCTAACCGTTTTGGAAAGCAAATCTATTTCCAAATCAATTCAAAAAAAATCGTAACCAAATCAATTTTCTCTCTCTTTACAGATTTGGAAACCAAATCAATTTTCTCTCTCTTACTATGTAAATTTTTTTCGATTCAAATCAATTTTCTCTCACTTAACTTTCAGATTTGGAAATAGTATATTTTTTAGGATCAATTTAGCGTGATTTGGGGGTTAATATACAAAACATATATATCACTTTCTCTTACTTAACTTTCAGTTTTGGAAATAGTATATTTTTCTGGGAACATTAAAGCAACATTTGTTTTCGTTTTTACTCATATGTAAATACACATAGAATACAAATTATGAAACAAATACGTAAATTATGTATTATTGATGACGAGGAAACCATCATTTGTCAAGTATACAACATAATTTATCAAATGTATGTGGGTCTTGTTCAATAAATTACACATAATTTCTTTTACATTACACATAATTTTTTTACATTACACATCCTTTACATTCTGTTACAAAAAAAAAGTACAAAATCTTCTTTAGTTCAAAAATGGTGCCCATCCATGTACTCTCCATTAGTTTCGTTGACTCACTTTGATTTGATGATTCTCTTTGAAATTTCATCTGGTATATCAAATCTACACACATAAATACAAAAACATTAAAGAAAAAAAGTTTCGTAAATTATATATAATGTTTGTCAAATTTTGACAACATTTGAAGGTTTTGAGTAGTTTGGTTAACTTATCAAGGCTATTGTTTTGGGTGAAAAGTACACGTAATGATAAATAAATAAAACACAATTTATGTGCACTTATACGTAAATTATATACATAATGGTAAGCACATGAAGATATACGTAAATTATATATACTTTATTGCAAAGTACACGAGATTTCATAGTAAAACGAAGTATTTCTACTAATGAAATGAGTACTGTTTTGGTGTTAAAGCACGGACAATGTTCTATAAATTAACCATAATTTACTATAAATTGTTGTAATTTATGATAAAGTACATGTACTATAAATTCTGTTATGAGTAACCGTACGAAAGAACAAATGTTTCATAAATCCGTACAGATTGAAAACCAGATCTGAAGAAAAAAAATGAGAATATCATTAAGCTTAAACTCAAAATCTAAAGATATCTGCTATGATGATTGATTGCAATAATGTCAAACTCGAGTTGAAGGATTAAACAACATAAATGAAATTTTAAGAGAGAGAAAGAAAATAAACATCAAACATTCGATTGATGATTGATAATCTGATCTCACGAAATATCAGAAACAACAGAAGATTAAACATAGATCTAAAGAAATATGATATTATCACTGGATGCAAACATAACATACTAACTATGAAGGAATCATTGAATAAGGAATAAACATAAAGATCTTAAACAGTTATGAAAATTTTAGGGTTTTAGTTATGAATCTTTGAATAAGGAATAAACATAAAGATCTTAAACAGTTATGAAAATTTTAGAGAGAGAAAATAAACATCATACATTCGAAGTTAATGAATTAGTAAACAGATCTTATAGATATGTATCATAAATCTGATACGTTTTATAATAGAGCGAAATAATTAGGGTTTTAGTTATAAGAAGAAATATTAGATATTAACAATGGTGTTTATAAAGATTTCGAAAGTATTAAACCTGATAAATGATGAATTTGGACAGCAATATAATGTAGAAAAAGAAGATTTTCTGAGTATAATGGAGGTTTGTCAACTAAATCGATTTTAGATAGATCAAATAAAGAGTTTCCGTTACTGAAAATAATGGAGATATCCTTACTTTGAATAGAAACATGATTGGAGAGAAATATGAGAGATAATAATGAAGATATCCTTACTTTGAATAGAAACATGATTAGAGAGAAATATGGAAGATAAATATGGAAGAAGATATGCATAGATTTCGAAGATAAATCAGTTATAAAATATGGAAAGGTTAGATTAGGGATTATGAAATAATATTTATTCTAGAGATTTGTGTTTTCTCTCTAGATGAGACCAAATGGACTAGATATCCATTTATATTATTTTTTTGGTTTTAAAACCCTTTATAGGATTAGAGAGGATTATATCTACTATTAGGCCCCGTTTTTTAGACTATAAACCCAAATTCTTATCTTTCATTAATGAAAATATCTCTTTTGATCTTTATTTAGTATATCTTTTTTTTTGTGAAAGTACATTGGGATTCAACATCTTACCTCTACACTCCGAAGACACCTCAAGGACGACCCTGAGTCTTCGATGGCCCTGAGCAATTACGAATACATTTTAATACTAGAATGTACACCGAGGTTTTAAATATGAAGATTATAACATCTCTTCCAAAATTCGTTTTTCATAACAGAATAAAAGAAAAAAATATGAATAGCATTACAACTTCAAAAAGTTAACAACAAATTCGAGTGAGACATTAATTAAATTGTTATTTGTCGATAAAATATGAATATAACTCAAGTAGTGTCAAAAAGTAAATAATAAACATTACTTAATCAAACTAATGGTTCTTCAGAGAGTTATGAACAACCCCCATTACCAATCACCAATGAGTTGGATTTAGACAGATAAGACAGAGACAAAAAGAAAAAAAAGAAAAAAAAGAAAAAAAAACTAATTAACCTAATATAGTCATGTAAAATTTGAACTTAGTGTTTTTTTCCGAATATTGACTACAATGGTCACTACAAAGGCATTAATACATCGATACGATGTGATAAGCACGATAACTGCCGAATTACTACTGGCCTAGAGCCCCACGAAATTAAGTGGCCAAAAACCGACTTATGACAAGATGAAATGTTTCAGGAAGGGTATGATTTTGTGGGTGACTAAAGGATGGGGCGGATGAGAGTGCCGAACAGTTGGTTGATGGAAATGTTAAAATCTTTTATTCTTAACTTGAACAACATTGGGCTGGATTAGTTTAAAATCTCAAGAAACAAAATTTGAAGTAAAAAAAACTAGTAGATATACTAGTAAGTGTATTTTATTGATAAATTGTTAAGTTCTAGTTGTTACTTATTAAAACAAATAATTTCTGAAGAAATTATTTTTTAAAATTTCTGTTATTTCGAATTGCAATTAAGCTTAAAAAACAAGAAAAAATTGCAATTAAGCCGCCATTAAAATAATTAACAGAGAAAGATAATAAGACAGCCCATGTCTTCTTGACGTTGTGGACAAATTTTGAAGTCCTAGACTCTTAGTACGGCCAATGGGTACTTCGTCATTAAGAAGAGCAGAGGATTGATGCAGAAAACCACGGCTTCAATACCAATTGCGAACTCAAACAGGATGAGTTGCCGAAATACATCCTCCTGATTCGGCAACCAATATCATTTATGGGTATGGTTTTGGTTTGTTGCAATAAAGCTGAATACGCCACATTATTATGGACCCCAACCTTTCTTTTTCAGTTTTATTGCTTTCGT
>BEHA01050171.1:339666-354123 GCA_002897215.1 Eschscholzia californica subsp. californica
TTAGTATACAACTTGTAGGTAGTTATCATTTCTTTAATTGAACAACTTCACGTTTTTTCAGGGTGGAGAGCTATGTTCACTGCGATATGACTTGACCGTTCCGTTTGCCAGATATGTAGCCATGAATGGCGTCAGTTCATTCAAAAGGTACCAAATCGCCAAAGTTTATCGACGGGATAATCCCTCTAAAGGGCGTTATCGTGAATTTTATCAGTGCGACTTTGACATTGCTGGCCAGTATGAGACGATGGGGCCTGATTTTGAGGTTATTAGGGTTCTGACTGAACTGCTTGATGATTTGGACATTGGTGATTATGAGGTATTCTTTTTCTTTGAACGTCTTCCTTATATACAGGGGTTCTGCATGTGTAATGAACCCGTTCCATCTTTGACCATCTCTCTGTATTGGTAGATAAAATTGAATCACAGGAGGTTGCTGGATGGGATGCTGGAGATATGTGGAGTATCTGCCGATAAATTCAGAACAATATGCTCAAGCATTGATAAACTAGACAAGCAATCGTTTGAGCAGGTCAAGAAAGAAATGGTGAGATTCTATATCATCTAGGCGTAGAAACCAAATATCATTTTCGATGCTTGATTCATCTAGCGCTGTCCCTGAAGTTTGATTACATCATCTAGGTGTAGGAACCAGGTTTTTAATTTCAATGCTGGTCGAATTTAGCCTCTTCTTATGCAGTATATTTTGTGCTTATGTCCCATTGCGTCACTTCTTGATTTGGGGATGCTGAAGAAAAGTTGTTAGTGAAGTTAGATCATAGAAGGCTAATGCAATGCAGTGGGTTGGGGCTGGATCATAGAGCCCCAAAATCCAACCGAACAGATACTCTAGCAACAGCTAGTAGGGAACTCCTTTTATTTAGTAGAATATAGTGTTGTTTGATAGAAGTGTTACTATTTATGAGAACCTTATAATAAAATATGTTGTTAAAAAAAATATTTTTCGAGTCTGCCCTTTTTTCTTTTATTACTTTGTTAGTTACACTGGTCTTTTAGCTTTTCTGAAAGTTTTAGAGGGGGAAGTTGAAAAAGCATGTGCTAAAAATTGCCTTATTTCGTACTAGGTTGAGGAGAAGGGCTTGACTGTTGAAACTGCTGATAGAATTGGTACTTTCGTAAAGAAACGCGGTTCTCCTTTGGAGATATTGTCCGATTTGAAACAGGAAGGCAGTGAATTTTTGGGAAATAGTGGATCTGTTCTTGCATTGAATGATTTAGAGATCCTATTCAAAGCACTGAATAGGTCAAAATGTATACACAGAGTGGTGTTTGACTTAAGTCTTGCAAGAGGTCTTGACTATTACACTGGAGTTATCTTTGAAGCTGTTTTCAAGGGCACAACACAGGTGAGTATTTGATCTTAGCCACTTAGTTTAATTCCCATTCTCTCTATTGCACTCATTTCCTGGAATAACATTAACGAAGGCATGTCCATTATGTTCTTTCTCCATAATCCGTATCGGTTGCTGATCACTCTTAAGCACTTAAAATTACATGTGTAAGTCCGTGGCTTGAATAACCTTTCTTAGATCTGTTTTTATGTTCATATTACGCATCAACTGTTATTGCGTCTTTGGGTATCTGATGGTGTCACTGAACTATAATTTACTTCTGTCCTTCCTCTCAACTTTTACTCACTTACTGAAGGGGTCTTATTGTAAGTGTAACATGTATTTGTATGTGTGACATTAATAAATCATGTCATTTTTTATACATCACTAACTGAAACTTGATTGTTCGATATAACCATGCATATATGCGTATCTCATTTCGAAAGAGAAAAAGTTGCAACTCTCTTTGCTGTTATATTTTTGATTTATCATTACCCAACGGGACTTGGTTGTTAGTTGGAAGTGCGTTATAAGCATCTTCGTTCACTCTTACATGGAGTAACTTCCTCTCTCTATGCCAGATCATATGATTCTTTCAATTTATGTTTGCATATCCTGATTATTATCCAATCCTGTAAATATGATCGGGTTTTTCATGTGCCTTTTGTCATTTTTAGTGGGTTACTAACTTGCCAATATATCCTCAGGTTGGTTCTATTGCAGCTGGTGGGCGATATGACAATCTCATAGGAATGTTTGGTACAAAGCAGGTTCCCGCAGTTGGTGTCAGCCTTGGAATTGAGCGGGTATTCAACATAATGGAAGCTCAGCTCGAGAAAGAAGGCAACCAGGTTTCAGTTCTTTTCTTTATTTAGATCATGACATATTAACATAAGATCTGTCTTGAAACACTACATACGACTTACGAGTGTTGTTCCTATTTAACGCATTTTTCGTGTTTGAGGATGTCTTTTTCTGTGCAACTGTGCCCATAGGAAGTTAATAATTTGTGATTTTTGTTTGTGAAAGTGGGGAACGATATGTTTCGATTTGTTGTAGAAAATACACATGCTTTCAAACACCCAATACACCCTGTCAACTCCCAGGTGAGACCTAAACCCAACAGAATCTCATCTGAAATTTGAAAACCTCACTTGCCCGTCTTGGTACTCTGAATCAACTAGTAGACTGATTCCCCGGGTCGAAGTTCGGGGTTATTAGATGTTCTTAAAACAAAATGAGCATTCTTGTTCTTGATATGCTTGAACCTTTCTTGTACATAACTCACATTAACTTTCTTTCTTTGTTTTTTGGTTTTAACAGTCTGTTCGGGCGACAGAGACGCAAGTTTTGGTAGCGTTTCTAGGGGAAGATTTGTCAGAAGCTATTGAGTTGGCTAGTGCGTTGTGGACTGCTAACATCAACGCAGAATACTCGGTCAATAAAAGAGTGATGAAACACATAGACCGTGCAAAAGCATCGAAGATCCCATGGATGATGATTGTAGGCGAAAGTGAACTAGCTGAAGGCACTGTTAAAATTAAAAACATCGAGGCCAACAAGGAGGTAACCGTGAGAAGGGACGAAGTTGTGAAAGAGATGCAGGAACGTTTGAACACCACATCTTTATGATCCTTTATCAGATACATATTGGTAGAGTAATTGTTGCCAGTGTTCATTATGTATGCTCAAATTTCTTTTCTGTTATCATTCACTCTTAAATCGAATTTTTAGAACACCGATTGTCTGTCAATTTTGATATTGTGGATTAAACATAATCTATTTTGGTTTGTTTTTTGTTCTAAAAACCCTAAGTCGTGTTGGAATCAGATATCAGTTTACATAATCAAATTTAGGCAGGATAAGTAACATTTCTGCAGCACATTTGGACCAGTGAGCAGGAGAGTTCATGTTATTCTGTTTAACTTATTTTGCCAAATTTTTGGATAAGGTGGTAATTTCTTTCTCATAATTGAATCTGAAAATGATTACTAGTGAAAAATATCTTCTTAATGGATCCATCATTGCCAAAAGATAAGGTGGTAATTTCTTCCTCATAGTTCATAAAAAGTGATATGATTGATGGTAGGGCCGGTTGGTTGCATGTACTTTGTAATGGGGAGATCCTCATAATTCATAAAAAGTGATATTATTGATTTTATTAAGGGTATTTAATTTCGTCAGGCTTTAAGCCATTTAATTTGGACAGTTATCGTGTTATCACATCGTATCGATGACGTATCAATGTTCGAAATAGAGGGAAAAGAAAGATTGGTTTTAATGACACTTTTTAAAAGAAATAGAGGGAAAAGAAGGATTGGTTTTCCCAGGTGGGTTAATAAGTAGGATGAACCCACATGTTAAAGACATGATGAAGAACACATTCACACATGAGAACATGATTTCTTCCCTCGGGGTGTATAATGATGTATAAAGAACCAAAACAACCACACTTTGTGCAGCAAAATCATCTATCCCCTCACACATTGACTCCTTCACTTCAATAGTTATTGAGGTACAACTAGTTATACCCGTAATGTGGTGCTAGTTTAGGTGATTTGAGTCAAAACCAAGTGAGATATTATTTCAACAATCTCTCCTCCCACATTCACTTTCACTTTAATTGTTATTGGGTTGGATTTGTTATATCTTGGGTTTTGATAGTGTTGGGTGGTTGGAGTCTGTCTCAACCCAATAGCTAGTTCAGAAGGTAAAGTTTTTCCTACACTTAAAAACACACCTCGTATACCCCTACTCTGATACTTATGTTAAGTGGTTTTGATTCTCTCTCACCCAAAAACTAGCTCGTGAGATAAGAGTTTCTACAACTAATATGAGATCATCCAAACAAGTCTCATTAACCACTAACATGAAAACTTTACTTTTGGGCCTTTGGGCACAACCATGTAAAAGTTTCTCTTGAGGAGCCAAAGAGATTCCCTTCTTTAAACAAAAAGCAACCAAAGAAAGTTGCTTTTGTTTGATTTGCAAGAGGAGGAAGGGGTGTGGGTTGTTTCACATGACCACATTTGACACGCATACAACAAAAATACTACTCATCTACTCCTTTGAAATCAAACAAAAATCCATCAAACAAAAATCCATCCATCCTTAGTATGAAAACTGTGATTAGTAATGAATCAACGGACGTCAACACCATTCATTAAATACTACTCATCTACTCCTTTGAAATCCGCATACAACCACCAACTCAAGTCCTCCCCCCAAGTCATTTCTCCTCAATAGAATTAGAGAGAGAAATTCTTTCTGGGGAGGTTGTCGGCTTCAAATCCGGCAAGAAATAGATATGGCTATAGTTAATGATAAAGCTTCAACTGATGGAAAAGTATGGAGTCTTTGCAAAATGCCTTTTTGGCAACCTGGTAATTCTTCATCTTCTTCTTCTTCTTCAAATTCTTCATCTTCAAATTTTCTTCACCAACAAAATCAGAATCAGAACCAGCAACAACAAGCTGATCAAGGACTTCAATCTTTAAACACTGTTTCTTCTGTAGCTAGATCTTTGTTACCCAAAAGGAGAAGATTTCATCTTGATCCTGCTAACAAGCCTTTACTTTCCTTGTAAGTTTTAAATTACTTCTTATTCTGCTGGGTGGGTGGGTGGGTTTCTTCTGTTTAACTATATGTTTCTTTGAATTAGTACTTATTCATCCTTTTGCTATATAATCAAAATTTGGAAATGGGTTTGTCAAAATTGTTGATTTTAGAACTGGGTTTTGCTAATTAGGGTCTTGGGTAGCTTTAGTTTTATGTTATTGTTGGTTAATTTATTGATACTTGGTTAATTATTTGAAGATGAACCTGGTAAACAAGCTAGAAGTGCCATAAGGATTAAAAACACTAGCAAGTCTCTTGCAGCTTTCAAGGTATGGGACCAAATTTTGTCTCTCCATTTTTGGAATTCATTCTATATTCCATCCCTAATAAGGTCAAAATTTCTTCTGTTTTAGTGAAGGAAATCTATATTGTTAAGCCTATTAAGAATGAATACTAGGTCACCCTTCTCCCATTTGAGACGATTCTCACACAGCCCCTCAAAACCAATCGGTAGTGAGTGGAGAGGACCTAGACATAATATTATTGGTAACTAGATAACCCTTCTACCATATGGGACTATTCTCACAAACACCGATATCTGTTAAACGCAAATCCTTGGGCAGGAATTGCATTCCAAAATGGTGGTTGGTACATAAGAATGAATCAGATTCTTCCAAAAGGGGAACCCAAACCCAAGAGAGTGGGTGGGGTTGTGATTCCCTTTCTCTTGGGATCATCAATCAATATAATCTATTGGCAAATCCAATCTCTCTTATTCCTGACTAAACCAAACAATAAGGAATTGTTGCAATTACTAAGAATTAATATCACGGGATTGCTATCCCGGTAATCGCGTTCTTTTTCAACACAAAGAACATAGCCTTATTTAGTGTTTAAATTTAGAGGGTAAGTTCAAAATTGGAACTTTTATCCTTCTTGGGTTGCTTGGTCCAGGATTGGAAAATTTCAGTTTCACAATAGAGGTGTCTAAGACTTTGATTTGTTTGTGTTGCTACAGTTTCAAACAAATGCCCCCAAAAGCTGCTTCATGCGCCCACCGGGTGGTATACTTGCTCCTGGAGAAAGTATCATTGTAACTGGTAATGTTTCATTCACTTTCCTCAACTGTCTTGCTTATATTCAGGAAGCTTCAGTTTCTGCTTTTTTCAAGTGGAACAGATTTTAGATACTGATGTTCATACCAGAAAACTAGTTTTGTCTGTGCATGAATGAAGGCTAACTGATGCTTATGTATTCTGTTAAAGGTAAAACACTTTTGAACGTTGTTGTGTGATGTGACGTGTGTTTGTGTGTCATAAGCGAGGAAGAGTCAAAAAGTGTTTCACGCGAGATGGATGAAATATCCTCAATAATCCATGCGGAGACCACACAACTTTGGAAAAGAAACCAGAAAACGAAATGAAACTAGGACATTGGTTTACTTTTTGGGGTCTAAATGTGGGATTCGACTTAAATCCTACAACTCAGTATTCATTCGAAGACCGAGCAATGATTTGTATAAGAGCAGGGAAGGGACATAATAGGTTGACCAACACATTAATCGGGAAATGCTGTCCATTCAATAGAGGATGGACTATGGAGCCTCTTCCATTGTTCTGAAGCTAGATTTGTAGGTACTCTGCACAATTGCAACTAAAAGACCCCCACTTCAACAATTTAATAAATAGAAATAGGAATGCGAAAAATAGTATAATTTTTTTCTTCACTCTAAACTTTTCGAGCAACAATCGCAGCATTTCCTTTCTCTATTGGTTTCCTGATTTTGGTTAACATACCAGTTTTCAAGTTCGTGGAACATCCGGAGGAGGACAAACAAGTAGATCAGAAATGCAAAGTCAAATTCAAGATATTCAGCCTAAAGGTCAAAGAAGGGATGGAATATGTATCTGAACTAGTGAGTAGCTTGCTTAAATTAATAGTACTTCATAATATGTTTATCTTGTGAGTCTCTCCAACTAAATACCTACCGATTTGTTTCTCACTCATGTGCGTAAAATAACAGCTTGATAGCTTGTGAGACATGGATATCGACTAAAGCTTGAAATTTGATTGGAATGTTGCTCACTTGATCCTTCTTTAATTTCTTCATTTAAACCAGCCCATCGTTTAGGCTTATATTGGGTCATTTGGCGACATATAGTGTAACTGCTATTTTATATTTTTCGGATTCTAGAATCTAAACCCCTCACGTGAATACCCAACTATCTAAAGTTACTCTAAGATTAGCATTCTTTTGAGGCTGACACTATAAAGAGTATTCCCTTTCGAAGTTTCCTACCCAAGTTCGTTTAGAGTATTACTTAAGACTCAACATTCTTTTCATATCTAAGTTTCCCTCTGTCAATTTACTCGTGAACATTTGAGATGTTTTGCTTTCTTGTCATCGCAGTTTGATGAGCAAAAGGATCAAGTAACAGTTGAACAGGTATTGAAGGTCGTATTTTTAGACCCAGAGCGCCCAAACCCTGTAAGTTGGATTTACCTTCATTTTGGTTAAATAGTAACGTCTGTCTTTTCACATGACTCTCTATAGAACGTACTGACAATGTTTTTTCTTTCTCCAAGGCACTAGAAAAACTGAAGTTGCAGCTAGCTGAGGCAGAGGCAACCCTCGAGGAACGAAAGAAGCCTCCCGAAGAAACTGGTGTACGAATTGTTGGGGAGGGACTCGTGATAGATGAATGGGTAAATAAAAAGGCTTGGTCATTTGAATTTTAAAATTTTTTATTTAGTTTATTCATCAACTTCTCTTACATTTTCCTTTTTCGAATTTCTTCCATGGTTTTGTTATTTGTAGAAAGAACGAAGAGAAAGATACTTGGCTCGACAACAAGGTGAAGGGGTTGATTCAACGTAAAGTGAATTCATTATGGTTGGTAAGCTTGTTTCTTCAAGAAATGATTTTTAATGTACTTGGAGTGAAGAATGTTCATTTGTATCCTCTCTTATCAAAAGGTGAATTGATTGAACTGAATATTTTGATGTCCTAAAATATAAAATGAAAGTAATGAAGTTAATGGTACTCTATATTATAGATCTAATATGATACAGGCTTATCGCGTGCGGAATATAATACAGAAAGGTGTCTTTGTATTCTTCAATTATATGAGCTATTTAATTGAAGTAACTTCGGCATCTTGATGTAATTCACAGAGGGTATAAGGCCACCTCAATTTTGAACCATGTTTTTATTCTTCGACAAAAAGAAAACAAGGTAATATGTACACTAATATAGTTTACAAACCCTACAAAGAAACTTCAGAGGAGAAACTCTTGTAAAGAAAACCACAAATTGAAAAATTGAAAGAGAGAACAATTTGGATCAAAATCTAGAAAAGTAGAATTTATTTTCTTTTATTTTGCAAATAGAAAAGTAAAACTTGGATGCTTGAATAGTTCAATGAGGGTAGTGGTAGTGGTAGTGGTGTAAATGTGATGTAAGTAGCTAGGGCTAAAAGTTAAGAAATTTTACAAGATCAATTATGGTCGCGAACAGATTAATAATAGTACACGATTTTGAGCGAGTTCGATATTAGTTGAAGTTCTATTAAAACAATAATGACCATTATGATGTGACAAAGGCTAAAATAAGATTATTAGCACCTTCAAATATTTGGTAAGATTGAGATAGGGTTAAGTGGTCCACCAAAATCAAACTCCATTAGAGGATACCAAGTGGAAAGGAGTTTTGATTTCATACAACCGTATCAAAAATCATGTAGAGAGAATAAAGCAAGCATTAACTTAACTTTAGTCATGGTTGGGGATAAAAGCTCTATTTTAGTATAGGTTCTATACTTCTATTACCTATAAAGTGTTTTGTGATCAATAAGATTCTTTTTCCCACAATGTTAGAAGCTCGTAACTCTTTTAAATCGACAAATGCTAAATGAAGCTCCATAATTGCTTCATAAAGCTATTTGCTAGACACAACCATTTATTTTTATTAAATTGTTAAACAACAGTAAAGATCGATTTATTGGTTTTATCTAGCAAATAATTTTTTGAATCTTAGATTGCTCAATACAACTATGTTTTAACTTCTCAAAATTATTTACTAGACACAATTTTTTCTTTAACTAAATTATAAACAAAAATAAAATTGGGTGTATTAGTGTTATCTAATATTTAAAACAAAAATACTTAAACGTGTTATAGGTTTTAAAAAATATACATTATTTTTCTGTAGTATGATTTTATGTAGTATGATTTTATGTAGTATGACTTTATGAAATATACATTATTAAGGTTTAACCTAAGCTTAAAAATATACAAAGTGATTTTATGTAGTATGATTTTATGAATATCCCATGGTTTTTTTTTTTGTTGAAAATATATCTGTTGTTTTTTTTTTTGTTGAACAGTATCCGTTGGATTTGATAAACTAAAATTCTAATTTATAAATACCCGTCCGATTTGATAAACCAAAATTCTCATCTATAAACACGGTTTGATTTAATGAAATATACACTATTAAGGTTTAAACCAAGCTTGACTAAGTCATAGTAGTTAGGGTTATAGAAGATACTTGGTGATTTTATGAATGAATATCCGTTGGGTTTAGCAATTTTAGACAAAATTCAATTAATTTTATTTAGTTATTTTGTGTTATAATTTTTTTAGAGTTGTGAATAGAATGAAGGAGAGATTCAGTTATACTTGATTTTTGGTGTTGGTGTTAGTTAGCAATTTATGACACAATTTTAGTTAGTTTTATTTAGTTATTTTTTTCTAAAAATTGTCCTTAGCAAAACTGAAGTTAAATATAGTAGCATCCTTTAAATCACTTTCAGTGTGATGTGTTTACGATGAAGACTATTGGGCAAAGCTCACTTATTACTAAAACTTCTTTTTGGTGGAAATGCAACTTTACTCATGTAAGTCTATATATAATTATTTGGGAACCATCGAACAAGACTTTTTCCACTAATTTAGTTTTAGAATTAGGCTAAGAAACGCATTCTTGGTGGTCTAAGAAGATGAAAAAACTGGTAGCCCAGTTGGTTAGTGCATTACTCTGTAATGCAGATGTTCTAGATTCAATTTACTGAAAATGTAAATCCAGAAATATTGAACTTGAGTTATTAATATTATTAATAATGTAATAAATTTGTCGAGTTTTAGACCTATTTCATCTTGTTGGGTTTTAGGCATCTTTCATCTTGTTGGGTTTTAGGTCTCTTTCATTTCTTAGCTTAACGTAAGCGATTATCGTGCTTATCACATCTTCGTGGTGTATCAATGTCTTGTAACGACTTTACGTAGAACGTAAAACGTAGTCGATTTTTCAAAAAGAAAAAAATGAAAAAACTCAAAATTAAAAAGAAATAAAAAGTACTTTGAAGAACATCCTGGAGTAATTAATCAATCTACAATAAGGTCTGATGAAGTCTAATCATTATTTGGGGTTCTTTTTTCCAAATAATCATGAATAGCAAGAGGGTTAGTGGGGGGAACCACTTCCACTCTTCAAAGAGGAAACAAAAAGATGCAAAACAAAGAGTGAAATGATAAAAGTCCACAAATGAAATAAATGATGTAATGGCCCACTGACCCAACCCATACTGGGCTCATTGTTTTGTACAAGTAGGCATTAATGCACTAAAATTCAATTCCATTGGCGACCTTACCGCATGAGAATTTTTAAAGGACTAATTTCAATTTGGCCCTTAATTGGTGACCAATTGGAAAATTTGATTCCTATATATACGTTCAGCATTTCAGTTTAGTCTCCAAAATCACATTTTTCATTTTTCAATTTTAGATACTAAAGAAAGTCATTTTCTCACCATTGTTCAAAAGCATTTCCTTCTTTTATCTTTTACCTCTTTCAGAGGGCGGGTGCCATTGCTGGTGACTTTCAACATAAAAATAAAAAGAGTTTCTTCTTCCTCCAACATGGCCTCTCCACACACACACGCTGAAATGCATACGCACACAACCACCAGATTATCTCTCCCGCTGGCTCTTGCTTATTCACTGAAACCCAAAGGTTTCATGGAATCCTTATAAACTGAACTCCATGAAACTCAAGATTAGTAACTCATGGTTTTGACTTCCAATTAAAATCGAACTTGAAACTTCCCAATTACAAAGTGAGTCTCCACAAATATAGGAGTAGTAGTTTTTTTCGTTGAAAGTCAAATAGTTGATAACTTTGAAGGGTAATCTCATAGAACTTCCAAATTATTGGTTTTAGATTATTTTTAAAGGGTCAGCGCTTTGGGGAAAGCGAAATAGTTTCCGGGGTGTGAAGACTTGGTCAAAAATTGGTCAATTTTGTTTGACAATTTTATTTTGGGAAATAGCTTCTCCACCTCACCTCTCTCTCCACCTCACTTCTCTCTCTCCACTTCATCTTCTCTCTCCCCACCACTCTCTCTCTCTCTCTAGAAACTCCAGCGAAGGGAAACCCCTTCGCCGGGGTCTGGTCTGGTCTGTTGAAGAACAGACCAGATCCGGTTTGTTCTCCAGAGTTTATAGAGAGAGGGTGAAATTTTTTTCGGCCGGCGACCTGTCGGAGAAGACAGAGAGGTGAGGTGGCGAGAGAGAGAGAGTGAGGTGAGGTGGCGGATTTTTTTTTATTTTCCCTTAAAATTTATTCTTCAAAAAATTCTTAAAATTCTACATATTTTCTTTAAAATTTCATACCCCGAAAAATATTTAGCCTTCCCAAAACACTGGCCTTTTTAAAGTTATGTTGATCTGATAAGAATTAAAGGGCAAAGCTGGAAAAAGACTTGTAGTCTTGTATATTATATGCATACAGATTTAATATTTAATTATGCAAGTGTGCATTCTTAATTTGTTAATTGATAGTTAATATTGCAAATCAAATCAACTAAGAAAGGTTGGTTTGGATTAGGTTTAGGAATTAGATTCAGTCGAATCTGACCAGAAATCGAATTGACTGTACATCACGTGGGAGGTATTAAAGATCACTTAAAATTATATAGTTTGCATGATTATATTGTGACGCGTGGATCAAGATAAATAATTCAAGAAACTTTTAGTGGAAGATTAGAAAATGGGGAGATTAAACCCCCATTGTAAATAAGTCCATACATTTTCTTCTTTTTAACTTCACCCAATTTGATTTGTGTTATGACGTTCAAGTTTTAGCAGCTACCAATATTGCCTAGTCACTAGTAGGAAATCTTGTTTTCGACGAAGGCTCTACGAACCCCCTCTCTCCCAAAAGATTTTCGACATTTATTAAGTTTTAGCATACACCTGTAGGCATAATCTGGACACTCTCGTTAGCGATGTGAAACTATTACAATCCCCTCACTCGCAACGAAGAGACGTCTTCGACTCATATACCACTTGTAACCCTAAGCCTTAGTAATTGCTAACGTTGTCCCCACTTTAACCACCTCACACAGGTACGAATTTTGTCTTTGGCGAAGGCTCCACGAGCCCCCTCCCCTCTAAAAGACTTCGACACTTGCTAAGCTTTAGCACACACCTATAGCCATAATCTGGGCACTCACGAGAGCGATGTGAGACTATCACAATTCCACCACCCTCAGTTAAGAGTCGTTTTTAACTTTGATATAATTTGTGACGTTCCAACTCTTAACAGTTATCACTATTGTCTCCACTTTAACCACCTCACGAGATTTTATTCTTGACGAAGGTTCCACTAATCCCTTAAATAATCTGGGCACTTACTAATACTAATGTTTCTCAATTGGAATTTGATTGCAAGAGACTCCAAGAAAGAAAGAAACAAACAAAGACGGGACGAGCACGGGGTGGGGGCGTGGGGCAGATAAGGACATGGAAGATGTGTTGGGTAACTATTGGCAGGTCATTGCTTAGTCACGATTGAGGATTCAACCTATGCTCTCCACCTGCCTAAAGACCACCTGCTTCCTTCACCCTCCTCCCTCATTTATTTTCTACATTGTTATATCTTTTGTCAGATTTGTCCATGGTACTTTTAGGGTTAATTTTGTTTCCATCCAAACATTGTTTTCAACTTATTATTTTGATCCTGTAACTATCTAACAGTTTGATTTGACTACTAAAACCTTACAAATCTCTAGCTTTTTTCCTAAATACTCTTAAGAGCTAATTAGTGCAAAAAAAAGTCAAAACAATACATCATCTCTCATTCTCTCTTCCACTTCATCGCATCTCTCATCTACGTCATATCTCCTTCTCTTTACTTCTGAAGTTACTCTACCACTAAATAGAAAGCAAAAGAAGAAGAGCATTCTATTAGAACGATAGTTGGGTTTTACACCCAAATTAACATAAAATGAGATGCAATGAGCAACAACGTCTCCTTCACCAAGTACAGGTGTCCCTTCATCAAAAAAAAAGTACAGGTGTCCCTTCTTTTTATCCTCGATCTTGTTTTTGTCTTACTTGTTTACATACGCAAATTATGGAAGATCTTAAAAGTTTGTCATTTTGCATAGAACTACCTCATTGCACCATGTTTTTGAAAAACGTAATTGATCTCAAATGCCAATCACGTATCAAGCAATACACGTATAGTATCGAGTGATAAAAAAAGAACAAGAAGCGGCGATGGATGGTAGTAGCAGAAGGAGGAAAGGAGAAAAAAGATACGCTGGAAGCTAGACATTCGTTGGGACTATTTTGCTGAGCGGGTCATATTTAGGGGATGAAATGTAGTAAACCCAATTAGGAGAAACTAATAACAACTTTTTAGTAGTTATCAATAACGACAAAATATTTGGAAGTTGTGCCCCAAGTAATTCCACAAACCACATAGAAAAAACCACTTGTGGTTTCATAAAACCACTACACATCTAAACTCTAATTGGCCAACCCCTACCCTTTCATGAATATAAATAACCGTTAACCCTCTCTTCTCCTCAACCACAAACCAAGACTCACTAAAAAAAACATTACCAGTCACCGGAATCTGACCCATCTCACCGGAAAACTCAAACAGAGAAATACAAGAAAAAGAAGAAAAATCGAAGAAGATGAGTTATCTAAACAGAGTTTGGATGGCAACAAGTGTAGCTGTAGTTCAAGGTCACACAGATCAAGGCTTTAAATGGAACACCGGCCTTAAATCTTTTCAACTTAGTAAGAAACTTTTCTCTTCTACTGAAACCTCCGTCGGACTCCGATCATTTTCTGGCGTACTTACCTCTGAACTCGGAGTTTTCCATCGGAGTAATGAAGTCGACGAGAATAGAAAACAAACTGATGAATCTGTTCAAAAAGCTATGTATATAACTTGCTGGGGACAGAGCTAAATCATATGCCGGAATTCCTGCAAATTTAGTCTCGAAATTTGACGATCCCGGCGAAATCAAAGTGCCCTGAGTCGTAAAATCTAATCGGGTAATCGTGATTTTGGCAATCTGGGTTATCCAAGATGGATCTGTTCTTTAAGAATTGATCGGAGTTCGAGAGAACTGAGAAGAAAGTACTCCTATTTGACTGTAAATATGAATGAGTTCTTATAGTTTCTTCTCTAATTTGTAAATTACTACTATCAATGAAAGAAAAGAAGTTTCTTTCGCTAATTGATCTT
>BEHA01050171.1:379156-396577 GCA_002897215.1 Eschscholzia californica subsp. californica
CTTCAAAATACAAAGAGAGGATCTGCATCTGTAAGTGAGTATCTTCGTAAACTCAAATCTCTTGCTGATTCATTAACTGCTGTTAGAGATAGAGTTTCTGATAAAGAAATGATTCGAATCATATTGTCTGCCTTAGGCAAAGAATTCAATCAATTTATAATCACAATCAATAATAGAACATATAATATTACTCTTCCTGAGCTTAGATCTAAGCTCCTTCATCATGAACAATGGCTTTTGAGCCAAGATCAAGATGATCAACTAGCATATTATGTCAGAACCTCTCAAGGTAAGAAACCTAATTCATATTCAAACACAAATTCGTATAGATCTAGTCAGTCTGGCTCAAAATTCAATCATAATCAGCCTTCAAGACAATATTCAAACACAAATACTTCAAAATCAAATGATTCTCATGTTAAAACACAAAATTCAGGATCAAATTCCAGTCCAAATTCAAACACAACTTCAAATTCAAACACAAATGTATATTCAAACACAAATCGAAATTTAAACACAAATTCATATTCTAACACAAATTCAAATCAGAATCTCCATAATCAGAAGGCAGTTAACTTTGATTTTTCGAGCATTCCATGTGGAATCTGTAGGAAATGGGGTCATCAAGCTTATAAGTGCAGATTTCGATATGAACCTGATAAATATGCTCATCCTCAAGCATTTGCTGGCTTGCATATTTCAGAAGATACTAAGTTTGATGAAAATAAACAAGAAGAATGTAATATAGCTATTGTTGAAGAATGCTTTACTGCTTCTATGAAAAGTGATTATACATCAGGAGGTGCTTGGTTAGCTGACTCAGGAGCTTCTAGCCATATGACCAATGATGCTAAGGTACTAGCTTCATCTCAACCTTATTTAGGTTTCAATCTGTTCTAGTAGGTAGTGGTCGATCTATTCCTATTACTAGTTCAGGAGATGTACAAATTCAGTCCAATTCTCATGAGTTTTGGCTGAAAAATACTTTGGTAGTACCTGAATTGAGAAAGAATCTCTTATCTGTTTCTAAGTTCACTAGGGATAATCAATGTTCAGTGGAGTTCTTTCCATGGGGATATGATGTCAAGGACAAAGCTACTCAGACAATCTTAACTGCTGGTCCTATGTTAAATGACTTATATCCTATAGAATTTGACACTATTATCTCTCATGAAGAAGCTTATGTGTCAAGTGTCAATGGTTCTTTAGGCCTATGGCATAAGAGACTTGGACATACTTCAAAAAGTATCCTTGAATCTCTAAATAAGTCAGCTCTTATTAATCTTGATTCTTCTGAGTCATTAAGAGTGTGTGAACCATGTCAGCTGGGTAAGAGCAAATCTCAACCTTTTGAACTCTCTTCTAGTATCACACCTTCTCCACTTCATATGATTCACTGTGACATTCGGGGGCCTTCACCTGTTACATCCATCTCAGGAGCAAGATACTATATACTGTTTGTGGATGATTATAGCAGATATTTTTGGATTTATCCTATGAAACTAAAGTCTGACAGTCTAAATTGCTTTAAGCAATTCAAATTGACATTTGAGAAGCTTCTTTCTGCTTCTATTAAAGTATTTCAAACAGATGGGGCTCTTGAACTCTCTAAAGGAGATTTTAAGAAGTTTTTAGATGCAAATTGAATCTCTTTGAGGTGTTCTTGTCCCTATACACCTCAGCAGAATGGAAGAGCTGAGAGAAAGAATAGGCAGATCACTGAGATGGGAAATACTTTGGCTTTTCAATCTTCTGTGCCTAAGGAATATTGGTTTGAGTCTTTTGATACAGCCTCTTACATCATAAACAAATTACCAACAAAGATTTTAGATGGTAAATCTCCTTATGAAGTTCTATTTGGCCATACTTCTGATTTTTCTATGCTCAAAGTGTTTGGATGTGCCTGCTATCCACACTTAGGAGCTATTAGAACAGACAAATTGAGCCCAAAGTCTGTGAGGTGTGTATTCTTGGGATATAGCTCAATTTATAAAGGCTATAAGTGTTTGGATATGACTACAGGCAGGGTATACTTCTCAAGACATGTGGTTTTTTATGAGGATTTGTTTCCATTTGCTATTGATCAAAGTTCAACCACATCAAATGAAATTTCAAACCAAGTGGTACTCCCTATCATCACCACAGCTACTACATCTAGAAGTCCAGTATTACCATCATCTAGTGATTCTTCTTCTCAGCAAATCTCTCAAGGGAATAGTGTTACTTCTGTTCCTAATTCAATTCAAGCAGACTCATCTCAAGGGAATCATTCCAGTGATTCAAATAGCTCATCTCATTTTGATGCTACAGAAAGTAGTTCTAATGCTGCTCCTGGACCAGTTATTCAGCCTATACATAATATGACCACACGATCCAAAGTGGGTGTGCACAGACCAAAGTACTTACCAGACTTTGTTTCTCATTTCACTGTGTGTCATCCATTACCCCAAGCATTTGTGAGTCTCTTAGACATACCTTCTGATCCCACCACTTATACACAAGCTTCTAAGAATCTAGCTTGGTGTCAAGCTATGCAAGAGGAATATGATGCTCTCCAAAAGAATGGAACCTGGTCTTTAGTTCCTTCCACTCCATCTATGAATATTTTGGGTTGTAAGTGGGTCTATAAGACCAAATTGAAGTCAGATGGGAGTATAGACAGGTACAAAGCCAGATTAGTGGCTAAGGGGTTTCATCAACTAGATGGCTTGGACTACTCTGAGACTTTTAGTCCAGTGGTTAAGTCTTCTACTATAAGAGTGGTCCTTACAATGGCTGTTACAAACAAATGGTTGATTAAGCAGTTGGATGTATCCAATGCTTTTCTTCATGGAGTGCTTGATGAAGATGTATTCATGATGCAGCCTCCTGGGTTTATTGATTCAGAAAATTCTTCTTTGGTTTGTCATCTTCACAAGTCCCTCTATGGCTTAAAACAAGCTCCTAGAGCTTGGTACACAATATTCTCTGATTTTCTTCAACAGTATGGGTTTCTTAGGAGTTTTACAGATCACTCCATGTTTGTGTACACCATGGGAATGGATACTCTTGTTCTTCTGCTATATGTTGATGACATCATATTAACAGGATCATCATCATCTGCTATTCAAGCTCTTATTGACACTTTGAGTCTTGAATTTGCCATGAAGGACTTAGGTTCTCTTCATTATTTCTTAGGAATTGAGGTACATACTCTTCCTAATTCTGATCTCTTGTTGACTCAGCAGAAGTATACTTTAGAACTTCTTCAAAAAGCTGATCTTTTGGATTCTAAACCCATTAGTACACCCATTCCATTTGGAAAAAGACTATCAGCTCATGATGGCATTCATGATCTTTTACAGTATGATATCTTTTCGGTTCTGCAATATGTTTGTCGTTCTGTAATATGTATGTGATTTAAGAGTTTGTCTAGCACTGTCCATAAGAAAAGAATAATTATAATGTTTTTTCTTTCAGAAAATTGATTTGACTTATTATAATAATATGACATAGATATATCAAATGACAAATCAGAGATTATCGTAACATATCATGACATAATATGACATTGATACATCAAGAGAAACCTATGAACTACTTTAAAGTACAACAGAGAGACTATAAAAACCATCAAAACAAACTTGTTGTAAAAGTTGTGAAAACTAAATATGGACGAGATAATTCGAGAAAGTAAACTACAATATGAAGACACGAACCAACAACCTCTCAATATTCAGAGGAATAAAATCCGTAATTTATCTTCATATTGTGTCTTAATTGTGACTATATATATTCTAGGCATAAATGAAGGAACGTTAAAATCGAATGGATTAATTTATAGTGACCAGGATCAAAAGAAAGAACCAAAATTAATTATTTTCTAAGTTGAAAGGTGATCAATAGATTGATGAGTGTATTGTTATTGAAGTGTTTGGGAAACAACCAGCAAAAGACAGCAGAGTTTGACAATGGATGATGATGATGATTATGAGGAAAATATGTAGTATTTAATTTTGAGATAAGAATGATGATGATATGCTTTCTTGCCTACCCACTTTCTTTAATACTACTTTTAAACAGCCAAATTTGAGCTTTTTAAACACCAACAGGCAGTCTTAGATTTAAATAATAACAAAAACACTATTGATATTTACAACTTCACAACCGAAATTCTCGACCTCTCTAATCTAACCCTTTATTTTGTTTTTAGATCTCAAAGCGCGTTATATTTTGGTAAACGAAGTCGTTGGATTAGAGAGATTATGTGAAAAAAGGTGTAAAATTGTGGTATTGATAAAATTATAGATAAATATAGTCAAACGTGTAGATGTGTGGACAAAGAAATGAAAACATGGAAGAAACACAAACCCCAAGTTTTCATTAAATTGAATTAAACAATATCCATATTTAATTTCTATTTTCTTATTAATTTATTAAAGAACCTTAAAAGGTCGTTGGTTAACGTATTCAATTATGATTTTATTGTTGCGTAATCATGCATAACAACCAATTGATGTATATAAATTAGAAGAAAAATACTCTGTAACAAGAAAAATTAGGCAGATTTTTAGCAGAAATCTTATATGGTTTGTCGTAATCAAAGTTCACTTAATCAGGATCATCGAGAACACAAATCACGAAATTCACATAAGATTTTTGTTAAAAATCTGTCTGACTTTTCTTGTCCTGTACTATTTCTCAAACTAAAATTACTTGTGAGTATTGGCTTATTTTCTTGAAGTGTAGTTACTTTTTTTTAATGAAATTGTGTAGTTACTTCATATCTTTACAAAACTATGTTTATAGCCAACAGTTGGTAGTCCAAGTGGTTCCAAGGTGTTGACATAAACTCCAAAAAGCTGGAGGTCTCAGGTTCAAATCCCAGAGAAGGTGAAATCTTAGTTGGGCTTTAGGCCATTGTCTTGTCGGGCTATAGCCCGGTCTTGTTTCAGTTTGAGTGGGCAGTTATTGAGCTTATCACATCTTTGATGTACCAATGGCAAATGTAACGACTAACGTTGATCGTAGTCAGGGGCGGAACCAAGATTCCATGCTAGAGAGGGCAAGCCGAAAGTATACCAAGCAAAAACAAGATTTTCTCTAGCAATTGGCAAGTTAATTAAGGTCAATTAGTCTTTTGAAACCAAAAGGAATTAAAAAGTGAAAATGGGGCCGGCCGTGAGAGGAGCTAAAGTAATTGTAGTGTTTTATTGGTAGTTTCACAAAAGTATGTGGAGATCAGGCCGGGCAACTGCCCAGCCTGGTCTCCACATAGTTCCGCCCCTGATCGTAGTCGACTTCCAAAAAAAAAATTATGGTCATAGCATATGTTTAAAATGCATCCAGTTTGATAAATGTTGTGTGATACTTATATTGGGGACCCCTTCTTTTCGCTTAAGGCACTCCCCATTCCCAAAGCATTCCCTCCAATCCAAATTTGTCTGTAAGGGTATCTTCAGCAAAAGGATTCTCAAGTTGGGGTTTGATCACCTTTGTAAGTTGTAAAAGCAGACTCAAATTACTATGCCTCTTGTTCAAATCCAGCACCAAGCTTTAGTGTGATTCATACTAGCCCAGTTATCATGTAATTTTGTGTATATATTGTAGTGAACATCGGTAGCTAAACGGGCATTTTGATAATATACTTGTCTCAACACCAGTCATATTGTCTAACTGAGACATAACCTGGACCCATTTGCCCATTTCCACATGGTATAAGGTTTTTCTTCGGCATAGGTCTACTACAGACCACCCAAACTTCTACTAACCAATCTATGTGCCAAACCTAACCAAGACCTAGGTCTACGAAACAAGGTCAAACCACGTACCGTGGAACTTGGCACTTCGCGCAAGAAGTAATTCGGTTGATTATCTTTCTCTAGGCTCTCTGTACAACAAAACCATGGTACCTCGGTTCGTTTAAACCAAATGACAAAGACTCCAGTGGCCCTCCATGGGCCCGATAAAGGAGAAGCGAACAAAGAAGACAAAACAAACAGAGTACACATTATTTACCTCAAAACGCTACCACCATTAACTAAAGATGAGAACTTAAAACCAATTCAGCAACACCACCACCACCACAAAAACTTGCACAAAGACAACCACATAAGAGTATCAGTCCATGACCACAACCTTTGGATTGAAATACTTGTGGATGAACTAAAAGCAAGTATCTAAAATATATTCCGGCCCCTTTCACTTCTTATTCTTCAATCTCATCAATCGATCTACATTTTTTTTCCTTTAATTTGTTATATCTTAATATTCATCTTCTTCAAATAGTCACCATGCTAGAAGGCAAAGCAGTTATCAGTGAGACTGATATGTTGCAAACAATGCAACAAGATGCTCTCCACCTAGCTGAGAAGGCCCTTGACCTATTCGATATAACCGATTCCATTGACATAGCTTCCTACATAAAGAAGGTGATCTTCGAATTGGAAAAACAAAATCCTGCATAAAATATTCATATATGGACAAATTTTTTTTATATTAGATAGTTGAGGTTTATGGTTTTAATGCAGGAGTTTGATAGGATATATGGGTCTGGGTGGCAATGCATTGTCGGCACGGATTTTGGTTCGTTTGTGACCCATTGCCATGGTTGTTTCATCCATTTCAGCATTGGTAATCTTGCAATTTTACTCTTTAGGGGTGTAGGTGGTTTAGAAGCTGCAAAGACAGATTGGTCAGCCACTGGCTTGGAGACTCTGGATGTTTGATTTTCTTCTCTTGTTATCTCATTTTGTCTATATTCTTTGTGTCAAGAAGTGGTTGTTGGAAGAAGTATTCAGAGTTTTGTGATCTTCGACTTGCATTTCTTTGCCTCTTTCGCTCCTTCTCTTGCATGACAACGAAGAATTATTGATAACATGAGATCTCAGATTCATCTCAGTCATGACCAAAAATGAAAGAAAAAAAATGCTACGTTTGCTAGAAAAATGCTAGGGAGCAAGAAAAAAAATCATCCCTCTGGTCTAGAAATCTTATGTGGTTTGCGATAATTCATGATTCCAATGATTCTGATCCCCTAGACAGCGAATCACGGAACACCAGTACACCACATAAGCTTTCCGCCCGAGTCTTTTTGGTTTTTCTTGTTCCTTAGGTGTGCATATATTACTTATGAGAGATTAATTACCTAATGAAGGATTATGCTTGAATAGTGAGGACACAAGGAGCTTATATTGTGCTCCTATCAGCGGATTCATGAAGAAAAACCTCTTCCTTGTACCTAAATAACTTTTACATTGTTAGTCGACATCCAGAGTGAGCGCGCTCCCGAAGTTCAAAACTACTGCCACATTCGTTAATGCCTATCAGAGAGTTTTTCTAGGTTTTTCGCGTACTGTCCTATGCACTCCTATGCACCTCAATGTCAAATCACTTAATGAACTCTGTACAGAAAGCCTCCTAAGGTTGGAGCAGGTCAAGACTATCACCAAAACTGCATCTTCCAAAAGCCCATCAGTTGTGTTGACGGACTGGGGACTGCTCTCTAGGCGAGAAATGTATTTTGCTAGGAGCAGTAGAGGAGGTAATTGAGTTTGGGGAAGCAACAACAATTAACCCATTTTCAGTCAGCTCATTTTCTGAATTGTTAGGGTATACACGAAGCTCCTCGAGCAGGTGACAGTTTGAACCAACTACATCAAGCCCTCTATCGGTTATATTATCTAAAACCTGCATCTACTATTGGACCTAAAGGACTAAAATTAAGGCAGCCAACAAGATCTCCTCGAATATGTGTACTAGAAGATTATAGGGAAAAAATGAAAGTAAAAACAAGATCAGTATGGAAAGTAGATTTATAGTGGATGAGGCATGGCAGATTCTTTCACCATTCAAAAAGCCTAATTAGTTCTGTTTTGAGGAAAATATTGAAAGTCAAGTCTAAGAAAGTGAGATTAGAACAGACAGGATATAGTAGAGAGATGAAAGACAAATTCACTATGTGCGAAAATATCAATATGAAAATCCATTTATTTTGAAAATAAAAATTCTTTCACTAGCACAGTTTGAAGTTCGATCAATCGGAGTGGCTAGTAAAATCAGCTTACGTAACTGCGAAACCTTCAAGGACTTGTACCTTTCCACAAGATTTGTTAAAACGTCGAAATTGACTTTGTTATCCAGACTCGAAAAGTTAACCGGCAACTTCCCCCAATTTCAATTATTCCATTGCTCTCAAAAAAAAAAAATCCAGCTTGGTCAAGTTGCTGAAATGGTTATCTTATTCATTAACATCTCCCTCCGGAATATGTAAGTTTTTCTTGTTCCATAACATCACTCAAAACAAATGGTTGATCGACGATAGTAGGGCTAAAAGGTCTGGATCATCAAGAAAATCAATACGCTCTCATTATCAACAACAAAATGTTGGTATAGCTTTTCTTAATAGAATTCCAAAACAATAAGGCTTAGCAATTTTTGCAAATCTGCACATCTCATTTGTACTTGGAATGGATTTTTAAGACGAAAGCATCAGACTTTCGTCAAAAAAAAAGTCTTAGAAACAAGATCTCTCAATCACTTTACCTGCACAAGAATCATTGCTACCGATGAGGGCAGACATGTTATAGAGATAGGCGTATCGATAAAAGCTTCTAGAGATTGAAGTAAATTGATCACAAAATAATGGTGTTCAGATAGATCATAGATGTCTAACAAAGCTCTAAACAGAAAATACATCTAAATTACCCTAATCAAATAAAATCCTCCATGATTGTTCATGGCCATAAGAACGGTAAATCCGGACATTGTATCTCTTCAAATGTTCTAAAATTACTGAAAGTATTTCGAAAAGTGCTACTGACTCATTAGTTTACCTCGAGATTTGCCGTAGTGGGTCATTGTTTGAATTACCTCATAGAGTGAGAACGAAAGGTGGGGCGTCTTTTCTAGGCCCAGCAACAGAACGATAGATGTAAACCTTCTCAGCCGCTTGTACATCTTCGCTTTCTTCTTCATCCTTGATCACTTCTACATTCAGCTTTGGCATCTCTTTGGCAAGAAGCTTACACCCATTCATCGTTAAATTGCAGCCCGACATCCAAAGGGACCTCATTGATTCATACCTCTCCAGTCCTGATAACAATGCTGCATCTCCGAATGGGCAATCCCTAATCTCAAGCTTCCGCAGTTTGGGGCATCCCCTCATCAAACACTGCATTGATTTGTCCGAACTACCCACAAATGCCATGGATAAAAATTCTAGTTTTTTCGCATACTTACCTATATACTCAAACGCAAGATCCGTAAGTAGTCCTGAGACGGAGAGCCTCTCGAGATTCGTGCAAGTCTTGACTACTGAGCCAAATGCTTCATCCATCGGCTCATTAGTCGTGTAGTCGGGTTGGCAAGGGTTCATGATGCAGAGACGGAAGACGGTGAAATTCGGGCAATTTTTAACCACAGTAGCCACAGCCGCATTTGTCATCTGCCTACAGAAGTATAAGACATAGTGAAGTTTAGGGCATCCTTTCGATACAGCAACAAAACCAGCTTCAGTTACGCCAACGTTTTCCCCAAGTACAACATCAGGATCGGAGGGATCTGCTGGGAATACACGAAGCTCCTCGAGCAATGGACAGTTGGAAGCAACAGCCTCTAAACCTTTGTCTTCTATAGTATCTAAAACCTGTATCAATTTCCGACGGTAAAATAAGATTAGGTCCTTACCAAGTAAACAAATCGAATACTAGTAAAAATACAAGTAGAAACGAAAAAAAAAAATCAACATATAATCAAGATAGACCTGATGTCATTTTATAAGTACTTGAAAAAGAAAATGCTTCTTACCCAGAGGCAACGAAGATTTGGACAATGTTTGAGAAGCTTATCTAGCTCTTCACTCTGAAGAGCAGCAATGCTCAAATTCAAGGAAGTAAGATTGGCACAAGCAGAATACAGTGCTGGTAGGAGATCAGAAGTTGCTTCCCACAAACCAGAAAGTTTGTCTAAATTCTTGCAATTCTTAAAAGCAGTTTCTAGTTCAGCAAAGTATTCAGGAGTGACTTCTTCTGAGAACGATCCGGTTCCAAGCTCTTTCAATTGAGGAGCAAGCACAAGCAACTTCTGCAACTGTTCCACTGTGATATTCTTATTCACTTTTAAAACCTTAAAAGACTTGCACCTTTCGACGAGCTTCTCTAAATCTTCAAATTTGACTTCACTTTGAAGATTAGCGAAGTTCAAAACTTCCAACGAAGTGTAATTCTCCGGGAAACAACTCAACCAGTTACCCCCAAGATCGTCTATGCTATTTTCCTGTATGTCCAGCTCAGTCAAGTTTCTGAAAATCAATCCAAATTATAACCAGTGTTAGTCGTGTCACTGAGAGGTTGGGTTAGCTTTTTCTCAACGATAAGTTCGAAAATATTGAGTCAGCGAATATCAACAAACAAGAGCTGATAAAGAAACAGAAACCAAAGTCAGATGGGTACGAAGTGATATTGGACTGTAAACGTAACCGGGTGCATAAAAACGAGGTTGCGAGATCTTTTCACCAACCTTATTACCTAAAATAGTACATACTCGCTACCAAAAGCTTTTTCGATATTTATTGCCAATACTGGTAATCTTAGGAACTAATTGATTTGTAATCCAAACTAAACTGAAACGAAAACTCATAGTCAAAGCAAAAACACTTAACTATACCTAGCAAAGAAGTATATATCGTACAAGTTATTCGAGACATTCACTCGATTCATGTTATATTCCAAATATTTAAGTCAAAAAATAGTTTCTTCATACTTAAGGGAAAAACTCATATCATCTACTCATCTTAGAACTTCTAAACCCATTAAAAGTTTTAGATCTGTCTAATATAAACTTAAAACAACCACCTTCCTGATTTTCTTTCTGGTTCTTTGGATTATCATGACCGGAAAAGTAACCTTTAGATCATTTCCGGTGGACCCCAATAGTGGTGTATAACAATGATTAAGGGAATCTAATTAACCTCAGTCCTTTAAAGCTTAGGCTTTCTTACCATAAGAAATTAGGAGATCTGTGTCTAAGAAAAACATGGCTACTAGTTAAATCTGACTTATTTCTGTTTTATTAGTTTCTAATTTCAATAATCAAAACCAACCCACAATCTGAAATCTATAAATCAAGATCACACTCAAATCAGCTAACAAACAAACCCATTTTAGTTACAAAACAGATCTTATTTTGATTAGGGTTTGTGCTAAGGAAGAAGAAGAAGAAGAAGAAATCTTACCTACAGTAGGTGGTAATGGAAGCAATCCCTTCAGTACTAAAGCCATCACAGCTGACAAGTGAAATAGCTTTAAATTTGAGAAAAGAATGAGCAAGAAATTCTAAGCTTTCATCAGTAACAGTCATTCTCTTAAGCCATAGTTTCTCTAAATGAGGGTAAGCTGAAGCAAATACAACTAACCATGAATGAATATCAGATCCCCAGTTAGGAGGAACAAGATTGAAATCTGAAAACCTAGGTTTCCCTTTCAAAGTAACACTTCTAATATTAGGGAATCTCTTAACAACAATCTCAGGTGAAACAGAGTAACAATTTCCTATGAAAACACTTGTTCTACTTACTCTTTCAGCTTCATACCAACCTTTACAAACCAAAGAAACAGAGTTTCTATCTTTGTTAGATTGAACAAAATCAAGTATTCTTTTCAAGAACTCGTCTGGAAAACCAGAACAAACCCTTTTCTCATCCATCTTTGAAACCATTAAAGGTTCAACCTTTACTTATCAAAACCTTCAAATCCTTTCAGCATTTGCTTCAAAGATCTCTCCTTTTTCTTCTTATTATCTCAGAACCCACTTCAAACAGTAAAAATGTTAGAGAGAGAAGGTTTAATAGAGAGAGGGATACTGAAAAGGTAACATATCATTGTCTTCTCATCTACCTTTTCAGAAATGGCAGATGACCCATATAGAAAAAAGAAAAAATAACAGGGGATAATTTCTTCTGTGCCCCCTAGTTTTTACCAGTTTCTTTTCAGCTCTCTATATTTTAGTAAATTCAAGTTTGACCCTTTTAGTTAGACTTTTCTTGTTAATATTTATCTTCCTTTCTCTATTCTCTATCTGATTCTATCATCTTTCTTTCTTTCTCATTTACTTGTCATCTACCTATTCTCTCTGGTCAGTGGCGGATTCAGGAATTACATCTATAGGAGACTAAATTGATATAAGAGATTTAAGACAACATGTTCACACAAAACTGGTGATAATTTAGAGTTTTCAGCGTTATTTACTACATTTTAACCAGTATAAACTAATCGCATCTATAGTCTTATGAAATCACATTCGATTTTTTATATAGGCAAAAATAATTTCGCCATTGATTAATAATAAAAATTATTCAAAAGTAAATTATTGTTCAACCACTAATTGAAATGTTTTAGTTCAATTATCAAAAATTCATTTGAGATACTAAGTAATGGTTGATGGTGTTTATTGACTTTCAAAAGTACACAAGTTTGTAAGCAAATTTTAAATCTTCTAACCAAAGATTCATTTGAGATCTTAATTAATATATTAGTGGTGTCTCACGCTGTTTAGTGTTTAGCTATGAAAATAAATGTAATATCGATAAATAAAATAATCGCAACAAGTCACTAGGTTATCGTGAACGTATAGAGTTTGAAGTTTGGATAAAACGTAGTTAGAAAAATATAACAAAAAATACATTGTGTTGGACAAGAATTGAACGATAGACCTCAAAGAAGAAAAACATTAGCTTTGCCAAATGAGTGAAGGTAACAAACTTATCCCCTACTACATAAATATAATAATTTATAATCCAAGAGGCAAAATTTCTTCTTCAAACTCACTATTTCATGAAGTGAGCGGGGGCTACAAACCCCCCTGTCTCACAGTGGATCCACCACTGTCTCTCGTCATGTTTTCTTTATCTTCTCAATCTCTTTTTTTTCATATTCTATTTCTAGCCTCGCTTTAGAAGAATTTTTTTTTTTGTCTTAAAGGTAAAAATTGGTCTGATTTCGAGAAGTATATATTCTATTTTGTAAAAACACCTATTGGTGGAAGTCTTCACTGCATGAGTGACATATAAGGGGTGATTGAATAAAAGATGAAAATGATGAGAAAAACATAATAAGATATAAAGAAAAGGGATAAAGAGATAAGACGATCTGGTGACGTAGAAGAGAGAGGTGACGAGAGAGAAATGAAGGGGTGGTTTTGGAAAGTCAAACTGCCTCGTAACAAATCTGGGTGGAATCCTAACTATAAAGGGTCTAAAAACTTGAATATATAAAAGCAAAGGTCGAAAATAGATTTTGTTGAGAAAATAAGGATCAAAAGAAAATTATCCACAAATAAAAGAACTGTATTGAGCTATTTACACTCCGCCGAGTGCGCTATGCGCACCATTTCGTATCTTCGACCAGTAAGAAGGAGGAAGTAGGTTGAGATTTCCGACAGGAGAAACTGTGGAGGTACTCTCGTAATTCCATTTAAGATCCAGGGGAGAATTCAGATCTGTCTTATGAATTTCATGGGCACCCTCTTTTATTTTATGGATTAATTAATTAATTAATTAGGGCACCAAATATTAATAGTTTTGTTTGTACCTTCAACAGATCTCTTTCAACTCTCATTTGGCATCATTCATACTTCATATGTTCCATTAAACCTATCCACCAAGAGAAATCAGGTGTCCAATTTGTGACCTAGATGGTGGAAACAAATTTGGTAAGAATTCGAGTACAGAGTTATTGATAAGAAGATCACATTTCAGTGTGTATACAAGTTGTGCCAGCTCATAAGTTTTTTTTTTTTGGGTAAGCTACGTTTTAGAATGAAATAGATTTTAAATAAACCAATACTAGTGTCGTAGCGATAAAAAGAGATATCGATTCATGAATGTATCAAAGCTAGGTTCCGCGATATACTGGCAAGAGATTTAAAGATAGCTGGAATAGATTAAAAATATCTTTTTTGGTTTTATCAAGTGTTTGGGGGTGGGAAATAACATTTTTTTCTTTTCATCAATTTGTTTATCGTTTATGTAAGTTTAAATTGTCATACTCGACGAAGAAGAAGAGGTGAGGCAGAGAGAGGAAGAAATGATATAGAGGAGTGACAAAGTGAAGTAGAAGAGACCAACACTTATACGGGGACTTCCCTGTGTACCTCATGGTGCACTCCCCTAACATGAAAAGAGGCATTTTAGTCTTTTCAAATTCTTTTCGAACTGTAAAAAGACTAATAAGATAGGGTATTTTAGTCTTTCATCTGTTTGAAAAGAATTTGAAAAGACTAAAATATCCCTTGTCTTACTAGGGGAGTGCATTAGAGGCGTACGAGGAAATAAACCCCCCCTTTTTAGCATTGAAGAGAGAAAGAAAATAAGAAAGATCAAAAAAGTTATTTATAAAAACATAATAATTTTAGAAAAAAAGATATATATTTTTTTATGCTCGGAGACCAAAACAAACACATGTCAAAACCAAAAGGTTGATTTGATCACAATGTAAGTTAAAAGGAAATCAACCCTTACTAACTTTTGTTTTGGGCACGTCAGGGATTGGGCACGAAAGACATTTTGCGTGTACATTTTTCTTTGTTAATCACATTTTGCGTGTACTTAGTTTTTAAATTACTAAAGTTTACTGACATTAACATAAAGACCAAATAAAAAAACTTAACCCCATCCCTTCATGGTATTCATGGTCAACACTCAACCACCACTTCAGAAAACAAGCAACAAACTAGTGTCAATTTATTGAAGAACTACTTTTTTTTTTTTGATGAAAGTTATTGAAGAACTACTTAGGGTTGCAAAATCAATTACACAGAAGTAGAGTATATGATATGGTTATTTTTCGATTGGCCACACCTAAAGTATGACCAGCTTCTGTGTGACCTCGTATTCTCGTAAAACAAAAAGAAAAATACACATACAATCTCCACTATTGACTTTTTCTAGTTCAATTGACTGTGAGTCGGAGTTGGTCATATTGGACCTTTTTTTTTCCTTCCTCATACCCTTCTTCTCCATCCTCCACCAACACCACCTCCATCACCATTATCAGTTGAGATTTCACATATAATTAATTCTTGAAGATTAAAAAGGGAACAAAAACAGAATGACTTAATAACGGAACCCTAAATCCACTCTAGAAACTGGAAAATAAAAAGTCATACAAAAATTAGGGCTTTCAAAGATGACAGGATTTAAATTAACAAGAGGCTTAACTCTAGGAGCATGATCAAGACCTTCTCTTATACACCAATATAACCCATGATCAAAGTAGCTCCTTCGAGTTATTTGTTGAGGTATTTGAAATGTCTCACATTGTTTGAGGCATTGACTAGACATTCCAAACGTCCCCTAATGTTGAGCCATTGGTTTGAGATAGTTCAAATGCCCCTTAATATCCACTAATGTTCGACCCATTAGTTTGAGATATTTTAGATGTTTGCATTGATTTAGGACATTCAAAATGCCCTCCTATGGGGCATTGGTTTCAGTTAGGGTGGCAATTTCATCCGAACCGGCTTTGCCCAAACCCGCCCCTAATGGGACGGGTTTTACCAACCTTTTTAATTAGCGATTCGGGTATGGTACGAAGTTAAAATAAATAACCGGTTCGGAGCAGATTTGGTATTAGATAGTAAATCCCGCCACGCCCCGAGTAGTATGTTACGTATTAAATATGTTTTACATTTAAAGTTATGTTTTTAAAATTTTAATCTTATATTATCAATTTATTTTTATGATGTTTGAGTAGTTACAGTGTTTATGGTTGATAAACTCAAATTTTTATAAAATTTTGTTAACAATAATACATTACTTCAAATTAAAATAACTCTTTTGAAAAAAAAAAATTTGTTTGAACCCGACCCAGCCCGATTCATTTCATATTAAACGGGACGGGACGGGAGGGTAATGATTTAACAATATTTAATCGGGGCGGGTATGATAATTGAATACCCACCCTGATTAATCTTGGGACGGTTATGATAAAACCCGTTTACTAACAAAACAGAAATGGGAAGAGAATGAACCGTCCCAACCCCGCCCCGTTGACATCCCTAGTTTCGGTCACAAGATTATGGATATTTGAAGACAATGTAGCTTCATGGACATTAAATTCATTTCAGTGTTTTTGTAGGAGGGAGTACTCAATCCAGACATTTCGAAGTTCACGACTGTCCCAGGCATTAATCCTTACAATTTAAAATTCACGAATATCTAAACATTCATTCGCGGACATTTTAAACCCCGAATGTGAGCCATTAAAATACAAACATTTTAAAATTCATGAATATGTGGGGCATTCGCAAGTCTGTAGACGGGTGGATTTGAACCCTGAAGGTCATTTAAAGACCCTTAAAACTATTCCAAGAAACAGATAACACTTTTATTTTACTTTATTTATACCCTTGGCACAAGTCAAAAAATGATGGGACTTCACTTACACGACAAATCGAACTTATAATCTCTGTATTTTCTTAAGGATGCACAAAAAATTGACAGAGCACTTGTAGGTCACTAGGATTACAATTTTATATACCACAATGCATAATGGTTTGATAAGAATAGTTCGACCACTGGAAAAACGTCGACGTGACCGACTCTCATTGTGTCTAGTTGTGGCCGACCCCCATTGCACGACGCATGCAATGGGAGTCGGTCACGTCAGCTTTAGGCCCGTACTTGACCTATTTTTGCGGGCTATTTGGAAATTCTTATAAATAATATTTGGGTACTTAGTCCAAAAATCTACCACTAAACACACATTTAGTCCACCCTAATATTAATATAGGATTTTAAGCCAAGATAATAATTATAAGGGATATTTAGTCCACATTGACCCATCTCTATAGAAAAAACAGATCTCTTCATTTCTATTTAATCATAATACCCATTATAACTTCTTATATAAGAAAAAAGTCACTTTTAAAAACCAAACTCCAAAATTCTCTTTCTTTCTTTTTTTTCCAGATTTTTTCGATTGATTTCAAACTTACTATCTGTTTCGCAATATACACGTTATTTAGTATCAATTACGTATATTTCTACAACAAAACACATTTAGTATAGTTAAAGTATATCTAGATGTCAAAGTTACAGTTGTTTATCGATTCTTTTTTTGTTTCATAAATAACGTGTTATTTATTGTTAAAGTTTCATACTTTATTTCATTTTTTTTATATGTGTCATAGATAACACATAATGTATCACCAATGTTTCTTCCAAAAGTGAAAAGACTAAAATCCAAGAAGATTGAACCTGATGGAGGCCATCTCCTTAATAGGCCCTTCGCCCAAGAGATTAGTGGGCCTAACGACCAGGTTGCTACATTAACGTAGTTTCCAGATTTTAGTATTTAGGGTTTCCATGTTTAGAGTCCAAGCAATCTAGGAAAGTTTCCTTAGTAGTTATCTTCTTTCTTTATTCGAGTCTATCTAGGAAAGTAC
>BEHA01050171.1:402547-418384 GCA_002897215.1 Eschscholzia californica subsp. californica
GGAACAAGCAAGAGAGGATTAGCCTTTGGAACAGTCAATCCCGGTCGTTCATTCATATCGACTACATTGTCATTGCCATCGTGGATGATTTTCCAATCGAAGCATTGTATCATTGCAGCTAACACGGTAGGAACCTGTACCAGAGCTAACCATATACCCGGGCACCCTCTTCTCCCAGTCCCAAAAGGCAATAAATCAAAATTTTGGCCCTTAACATCTTTGACCACACCTTCATTTCCACTTGAATTTATGAACCTCTCTGGTTTGAACTCTAAAGGGTCTTTCCAGTACTTAGGGTTCCTATCAATGGACCAAACGTTGACGAATAGCCTAGTTTTGGCTGGGATGTCATATATACCAATCTTGCAATCTTGGGTAGACTCTCTTGCTAGCATTGGTGCAGGGGGATGCAGTCTAAGTGTTTCTTTAAAGATTGCTTGAAGGTAAGGAAGATTTGGAAGATCAGATTCTTCAACTAATCTATTCCTCCCCACAACTGAATCAATCTCTTCTCTTGCTTTCAGATATATATGGGGATGGTTTATAAGCTCTCCTAATGCCCATTCTGTTGATGCTGCTGATGTATCGGTTCCCGCTGTCATTATATCCTGATTAATAACGAAATTAGGTCGAAATATAAAAGGATAAAGTAAAAGTTTATTTGTGGTTAATTGTTTAAATCAAGGAATGAAACTTCCCGAAATTTCACCGAAATTTCACGAAACGTTTCCTAAAATGAGATTAGGTGCACGAAATAACACTTACAACTATTTCCTGCATAGTTTCCACCGACATGGTCGAAATTTCCACCGAAGTTGTTGGAAATAACGAAATTTCCACCGACATGATGAAAATTTTGACCGACATAGTAGAAATCTAGCAAAAAAAACCGGAGAAACTATTACTTGTATCATATCTCTTCCTTCGTCTTTTTCATCTTCATTTCTCTTAGATCTCTCTTGATTTTATGTTAGCTTTCCGTGGGTTTTAAATCTATTTGAATGATTTACGCCTTGACTTACTAAATTGATTTTATCTTAGTAACACCCCAGATATAACTGCGTAATTGACGATACCTTCTAAAACTAAAATAGTTTGTTAACTGTTATTAGTAAGAATGTTATCTTTTGGGCGTTAATGCGTTATAGCCAAAGAGTTATTCAATTTACACCTGGAAGTAACTGTGTAATTGTTATTACTCCCTCAAACTAAATAGATAATGTTAAACATTATTTTTATGCTTCATTATGGTTTAATAATCTTGTTATACATAATTGCATCATATTTCTATCATTTCTGTAGATTTGTAAGATTTCCATACTGACCGAAGCATTTCTACGAAACGTTTCCACTTTTGGACCGACCGAAATTTCCACCGAAACCGAAATTTCGTTCCTTGGTTTAAATTAGACTTGTTTAGTAAGAGACAGAATAATTATTTCAGATTAGGGAAATGATAAAGTTACAAAAGATTTTCACAAAAGAAAGTTCTCAGCTGATGTAGCGGTTGTGGTTTCAAAACTTTGATTAAATCTAGGCCGTTGAGAGATGAATATCTCAACCGCCACATCAGCTCGGAACTTTGTTTTGTAAATATCCTTTTTTAACTCTAGCATCTTCCATTTATTTAATAGGTTCTTAGTTTAGATTTATTTTGTCTAACCCAACATTGTTAAAGGCAGTCCGACGAAAAAAAAAAATATTTTGAAATCTGACTCGAGTAAGTTGATGTTTGTGTCAAATTTCATATCTTACGTTGAGAAAAATATAAACACACATACCAAAAGGAAAGCCTTGATGTTCTCTCTGCTAAGTTTGAGCTCTGAATTCTCATCTTCTAAAGCATCCAATAAGATATCTAAAAAATCTTCTAACCCATCACTCTTTATATGTTCCTTCATCTGTCTTTCTTCTTCTCTCTCTTTCATTATCCTTTCCAGTACAACATCATATCTTCGCCGTATATCAATGGCCTTCTTTAGAAATCCTTGAAGATCAAGATTTCGTAAGAACCCAAAAGAATCTGAGAGATTAAACTGACCAAACATCTCAGTAACCTCTCTAATAAGTTTTCCAACTTCCTCAGCTTCATCTTTCCTTCCACAGCGCCTTATACTCAACATCATTTGAGTAACTATATTATTCGAAAGCTTCATAAGTTCATGAGAAACATCAACCGTTTCCCCATGTTTTGCTTTAGTCATTAATAGTTGAACTAATATATCGATCTCATCTCTTCGAATATGCTGACGTTTAGAAATAACTTGACCACCAAGAACTTGAGACATGACAACTTTCTTCATGAACTTCCAAGTAGGTCCATAAGGAGCAAAAGCAAAACCAGATGAGTTATAAGTGACATGGTTAATGACTCTAGAAATGGGTCTTGAAGAAAAGTTCAGTTCTTTGTTCTTGAGAAACTCTTTGGCTAGATCAGGAGAAGAAGCAATTACACAAGGAATCGAACCAAGACGAAGATAAATTAAGGAACCATATTGAGATGAAAGTTTGTGAAAAGATCGATAAGGGACGGTATCGATGAGATGCATATGTCCAATTATTGGTAAACTTAGTGGACTAGGTGGAAGATAGTATCTAGAACTTGATCTGTTCTTATAGTAAACCATGGTGAAAAGCAAAACCAATACAGGAATGAAGAATGTAATACTGGAGAAGAGGATGTCTACCACCATTGTTGTCTGATCATAACCACTACTAGACCAACAGTAAGCAAGACTCAATATTTAAGATTGTCTTGTTTCTCTTATATATAGTATATCAATTGTGCTACTTGGCCGTAGTTTGCACAAGCAAACGCCGGCCAAGCTAGGGTTAAAGAATTAGGAAATGTTAAAGTTACAAAAGATTTTGACAAAAGATTTTGACAAAAGATTTTGACAAAAGATAGTTCGCCACATCAGCTGATAACTTTCTTTTGTCAAAATCCTTTGTAACTCTAGCATCTCCCGAAAGAATTTGGCCCTAGTAGCACTTTCCATAATATACTGGCCTATTGAATATGAGGGATAATAGAAAAGAGGCCCGATCTTAAATATTAATGAGAAAAAAACCCAATCTGTAAAATTACTTCCTTACCCATTGATAAACAAAATGTTACCCAAAAATCCTTCATCAAATTCCCGCCCAAATCAGAAGGGTTATAATTTTCAAAATCCTCTCTTTCTTACCAATAATAACACAAACCTTTCCATCTTTCATTCTCTCTCTACATTTCTCAAAAACATTCACACATTTTCTCTCTCTACATTTCTCTAAAGAAGCTCAAACCTGTTTTTTTTTCTCTCAAAATTTGTAGCAAAAACTAGAGGAATCATCCATCTATTAGAAGCAGTTAGGGTTTCAGTTACAAAGCAACACTTGATGGGTCCAATCTTGAAAAAACTAGGGCTGTGTCTCTTCCTTGCTTCTACCATTTGGAAAGGATCTTTAGGTGATCGATGATGTGTTTATCTCAATCTCCATCTTCTTTAATCCTCATCTCCATCTTTCTTAATCTTCATCTTCTTCGTCTTCTTTAATCTTCATCATCATACAATCATAAGTTTTTTTCATAGTGTTTTAGAAAAAAAAATTCAGATCTAGATATTTTAATCTCCATTGATGAGGTATTTCTTGATGTTTTTTTATTTAATGATGTGCAATCTTCTTATAAGATTTTTGAGTTTTACTTCTACGTTCTATAATTTCTTTAACAATGTGAAATCTATTATGCAGTTTTTTGTTCTAAGAAACCAAAAAGTACAAAGTTAGATTTATTTTTCGGTTTCTCTCTCTAGAAATTACGTTTTAGCAGATGTTGATGTTTAACAGACATATTTTCAGGTGTTTTAAGCATTTTAGAATATGTTGTTCGTTAAGGGGTTTTGTTTCAAACATTTAGGCGTTTGTTGATGATTTTTTGGGGTTTTACTTGGTAAAAAGTTATTGTTCTTCGCTAAGCATTTTGGGAGTTTTTTTGGAGACATTTACAGTTATGTTGAAGACATTTGGGATTTTGTTTCAAACATTTAGGGTTTTGTTGTTGATTTTTGGGTGTTTACTTGGTAAAAAAGCTTTTGTTCTTCGTTAAGCATTTTAGGGGTTTTGGGAGAAATTTAAAGTTAAGTTGAAGACATTTTGGGTTATGTTTCAAACATTTAGGGGTTTGTTGATAATTTTTTGTTGTTTTACTTGGTACAAAAGTGATTCTTCTTCGTTAAGCATTTTTTGTTGTTCAAAATACCGACACTTCTTCAATAATGAGAACACTTTCTCTTTTGTTAGAAGCATACTTATCAATTGTTTAATCTATATTTTTGCTCTTCATATTCGGGATTCATTCTGAATGAGAATGTCTTTGACATTTTTCGCTAATTCTAAACATTTTTATAAATGCTGATAACGTTCGTTTTAATGTCTCGAGCATTTTCCAATATTCCTACTGCATATAATCATTTGTTCATTCCGCTTGCAGAATTTTCATCTATAGAACCGGATAGAGTACCTGTTACTTCTCAAAATAAAGATAAGAAAAGCTAGTTTGTGAATCATGTCGAACCCAATTGTAATTGTCATTCTTCCGTATGTCTCCAACATGAATTAGAATATTTGCATATGTTGCTTATTTGTCTTAGAAACTCTTCTTTTTGTCTATGAATTTTATATATTGTTCCAAACATTCTAACTCATGTTGTATAGTGAATGGATCCTTACATGACTAACTCTTATTTTGTAAATTTCTTATTCATCCAAAAGAGTGTCAAACAATGTAAAAAACGCACCTGAAGAATGTCCATAACATTATTGATTGTTTCTTCATATTTTGTTTAATTCTTGAGACAAACTGTTTATTGTCTCTGCATCTCATATATTTTGAAGAACAAATTTTTTGTTATCTTAATTATAAAATGTTATGAACATGTCCAACATTGTAGGTGACATTCTTGAAAATGTCCAGAATAAAATCGCAACTGTTTAAATCAGAACACAATATGTTTTCAACATAACTTTAAATGTTTAAAAAAAAAACCCAAAATATTAAACGAATGACAAACGTTTTTTTACCAAGTAAAACCCTAAACAATCATCAACATTCCCCTGAATGTCTGAAACAGAACCCAAAATGTCTTCAACATATTTTTAAATGTTTTCAAAAACCCTCCAAAATGCTAAACTAAGAACAAAGACTTATTTACTCAGTAAAACACCCAAAATTCATCAACAAACCAATGAATGTCTGGGACAAAACCCAAAATAACTACAACAAACCCGTAAATATTTGAAACAGAACCCAAAATGTCTTTAACATAACTATAAATGTTTTCAAAACCACCCAAAATGCTAAACGAAGACAAAAGTTTTTTTTACCAAGTAAAGCACTTAAAAATCATCAACATTTCCCTGAATGCCTGAAACTGAATCCAAAATGTCGTCAACAAAACCATAAATGTTTGAAATAGAACCCCAAATGTCTTCAACATAACTTTAAATTTTTCCCAAAACTCCCAAAATGCTTAATGAAGAACAAAAGTTTTTTTACCAAGTAAAACACCCCAAAATCACCAAACAAAACCCTAAATGTTTGAAACAGAATCCCAAATGGCTTCAACATAACTGTAAATGTCTCCAAAAACCCCCAAAATGCTTGAAGAAGACCAATAATTTTTTTACCAAGTAAAACACCCAAAAATCATCAACAAACCCCTAAATGTTTGAAACAAAACCCAAAATTTCTTCAACATAACTTTAAATTTTTCCCAAAATCCCCAACATGCTTAACGGAGAATTTTCTTTTACCAAGTACAACACCCCAAAATCACCAACAAAACCCTAAATGTTTGAAACAGAATCTCAAATGTCTTCAACATAACTGTAAATGTCTCCAAAACTCCAAAAATGCTTAACGAAGAACAATAACTTTTTTACCAAGTAAAACTCCCGAAAATCACCAACAATACCCTAAATGTTTAAAACAAAATCTCAAATGTCATCAACATAACTGTAAATGTCTCCAACAACCAAAATACTTAACGAAGAACAATACCTTTTAAATGCTTAAAACACCAGTCCATTTGTTTGTTAAAAATCAAAATATGCTAAAAATTGTAATTTATAGAGAGAGAAACTTAAAAACTGATCTAAAATTGTATTTTTGTTTTCTTAGAACAAATATATTATATTGAAGTTGGAAGAATAGATCCAAAAGATATAAAACATTTAAGAACCAATCCAATGCTTAAGTATGGTTTCAAAGCCAAACACATTTAGAAAGTTGTTAAGAAGTAAAATGAAAATAATGATGATGATGAAGATCAAAACTTCAAGAAAGTAAATGAAAGTTTGAAGAAGAAAGTAAAAGAAAGTAAATGACATATATGAGAAAATATGCAACATACTTGTAGTTGGTTATTAATATTACCCATAACCGGCAAGTTCCGACAAGGAGGGATGAAGAAAAAAGTCATCAGGTAGAGAGAACCAACTAAGTTTGAGTTGAGGTTAGAGAGAGAAAGAAAAAAAAAACAAAAGTTTTTGTTGAAGTTAGAGGGAGAAAGAGAGAAAGAGAAATAAAAGATTTGTTTAGCTGGAGATGATTTGAGTGGAAAAGTGGATGCATATATAGAAGGGTATAATAGGAATTAGTAATAAATATGGGTTCCTAGAGATGGGAAAATGTACATAGGGATCCGAAATTGGGTTTGATATTGGTTTATTTTTTAAAAAATGGGTTTTGTAGGTATTATTAATCTATGGTGGGCCTAATTTAGTATTTGACCTCATTTTTTGGGTTTTTCAATAAAAACTATATTTTTTTTTTCTTTTGTTTTTGCACAAAAGTGGGAAAAATACTGGCCTATTGTTTGGTGGCCCCATGTACAACATCATGTTTTCCAAAAATAGTTGCCAAGATATTATTTACAATGCAATGGTTCCAGTACCACTAAGACCACTAGCAAAAGAAGCACGAATCTACATCATTTACTAAGAATAGTATTAAATTAAGACACAAAGAGGATTACCACATCTTATTAAAAAAATTAAACTCTATATTTAAATTGAGTGGAAGACTTTTTTTTTTTAAGTAATAGAGTGGAAGACTTGGATGTCATGTTTCAAATAAAAAAGAGTTTTGGTTCTACCTTAGGTCATAATAGTACTTAAGATCCAAACAAAATTGAAAAAGGTTCAAAATAGAACTTTAAATCCAAGACAAATTCAGTACACAATCTCCATGTGTCAAGGAGAATATCTAGGCAGTTATGTTTTTTCTTTCCAAAATCCATAACCTTCAACACAAAATAAAACACCAAAAAAGAATCTCCACCAAAAATTTAGGTTCCATTTGTTACGTGGGAAAAAAATAGAACTGAGAAAGTCGTTTTTGCGGCAAAACAAATTTTCTAGTGTTTAGGAATAAAGTCTGAAATTTTTTCTCACACTCGATCACATTGTGTAAAGCCTTTTCCCATGCGCTCTCTCAAACTAATGAGTTATCTCTCCTCTCGTATCTCTTTCTCCCTCTTCCAGTTTCAGAGTTTCTCTCTAACTCCCCTCTCTCTCTCTCTCTCTGAACTTCCTCTAGTTTGAGATCTTCAAACTAATGTTCATGAGATCTTCAAATTAATGACTCCAAAAGTCGAACCCTCTCTTTGAAGAAGTTGACAACCGAACACCCTCTTTCAAAAGTTGAAATTTGATATCTTCAAACTAATTTGCAGCTAATCGAAGAACCGCTTATGATATTTCAAAGAGGACAGAGGGTTTAAAGAAAGGTTGCCCTATTCGAAAATCTCCGGAACTACGCTTATTTTCAACACCCCGGAGCATTTCGTTGCTTCCTGCGCCTTTCCTCGTCTCTGGATGCCTAGGTATCCTCAGTAATCCTTCCTCGTTTGAACCTTGTTGTTCACTTTAAGACTATGTCATCCTAAGGTGCTGCTAAATGGAAGTATCTTATCAGCGTTCATGAATGATAAATCATTGATCGAACTACCGAATCTGAAAAATTGAGTGTTATCATATACCTTTGTCTCGGCTAAGTTCACGAGCTGGAGATAAGCTGACTTGAACCACTGACATCCACATGTGAAGATGTGTTGTTAGCTGTTCCACTTTCTTATTGAGGTCGAACCTAAACCTCTGCTCGAGAGAAAAAGCTCACAATCATATAATACCATATGAGTCCTTATATAGAGAATCCAGTCACAAAGTTGTGGGCTATTAGAGAAAAAGCTCAAGTAGAAACTAGATTTTAGAGAAAAAGCTCACAACCTATCGATCTAGTCAAGGAAACCGGTCACAAAGTTGTGGGCTATTAGACAAATAACCCTTGAAAATATTAGTATCACATTGCCTCTTTAAAGTTTAGAAAAGAGTTGGAAAGATTTTTATCAAAGAGAATGAAAGAAACAAAGTGAACGAAATATATATATACAGAATCGGTGGCTGGATTGTAGGAAGCCTGATTTGCCTGAGTTTTTCAACGGGCTAGGTCGCGTCCAAAGCCTGATCTGCCCAAGTTTGCAAACAGGCTTAAGCGGGCTAGTACTAAACTCTAAAAATTTGACCACCCAATAGGCCCGATAAACACTGAGATTTAAATAAATAAATTTAGTGATGTTAATTCCAAACTTGTATTTATACTAATGAAAAAGCCGATATACAACACATACTTTTTGAGTTTTTTTTTTTTTAGAAACCGATTACATTGTTGTACAATTGGCATTGAATACATCAAAGATGTGATAAGCTTGCTACCCGCCCACTCAAACTCTAACATGACCTGGCCTATAGCCCACTCAAATTCTTAAGGCCTATAGCCCAACTAGATAAAGGTCTAAAGGCCAACTACACTACATTATTTATACCTTAATAATCTACATTCAAATAACCAAATATTCCACCGGGATTCGAACCTGGGACCTCCAAGGATTTCTGGAGTTTAAACTCAAAGTTATATGATAAGCAAAATTACCCAACGATCATATAATACCATAACCTAATAAATTCATGTCAAAATCTAATCTAATCAATTATAAAATGTCTCAGCTAAATCCAGTTCCACTATACCTCAATTAATAGGATTATATCATCATTGGCAAACATGAATAAACCCTAAAAAGATGAATTAATAATTTGCATTCCAAATCAAGAAAATACAAAGATTAGGAAAATATAGAAAAACATAGATCATACTCTTAGGTTTTAAATATAGAATGAATTGACCTAGACATTATATTTGTAGTTGCTAGATAGTATTTTCAATGAGTGACTATTCTCACGTGACTGTTTCAAGAAATTCAACCATTAATCCTAATTGCTTCATAGATTACTCCCAGAACAACATTTTGTAATCATAGCCAATATTCAACAAAAAATATGCCTTTGAAAAATTTATTGAATATTAGATGTAGCCAGAGTTTTTAGAGGTAAAACCATTGAATTAGATTAACCCCCACGTGTAACCAGACCAATTTGGATATTTGCCTCTATGACTAAGCTTTCACTGAGGATTTATTAAATCAGTAAACTTAAAGGTGTGGAGAGGCAAAAAAAAAGTACTAAACCCAAATAAGAATTTACGAGAATTTAATTTAATTTTAACAATTAACAATGAATTATATTGAAGTGCCATTATATAATTAAAACCCCACACATTCAATTATTTATCTAATACAATTAACTATTATTAAGTATCCATAGATTTATTTCCTTGTTATAACTTGATTAAGCATTCTAATTGATAGAGCAATAAAAATGGTTAATAAGCCCAACAATATTGGATTGGGAAAGTATGGGGCTCATCATAAACAGGCCGATATGCCGAGACATCAAGCAATGTTCGTGTTCCATCTGATAGAGCCTGAGCTTGACTAAAGCTAAATTTTGCCCCCACACCTTTTGTAGTTCAAGAGGCAATCAACTTAGGGTCACGAGCGTGGGATCGAGTGTCGATAAAAGCAATGTAATAAACTTCTGAGCTTTAGACCTCTTACGTTCAAGGTTTATACAAAAGAAGGAGATTAAAACAAATTTAGTGTTGTTATTTAACTCCAAACTCGTTTTTATACAAAAGAAGAAGCTGATAGACAACACAATACTTTCTGAGTTTATCAGTCTCTAATCCACTTTTATATCTAGATAGGAGAATAGTTAAACTCAAAATTATAACATAAGCAAAAATCACAAAACAATCATATAATACCATAACCTAATAAATTCATATCAAAATCTAATAAATTATAAAATGTCTCAGCTAAATCCATTAATTTCATATGAAATGTAATTTCCCCAAGGGGTTCTCCCTGTAAACAGGGTCTCAGTTCAACTACACCTCAATTAATTGGATTATATCATCATTGGCAAACACACAATCATCAACCCTAGAAATATGAAGAATCCCCAAATCATAAATAACTCAGATTTAAGTTAAATTGCAAGTTTAAAATCAATTATTTGCATTTCAAATTAAAGAAAATAAAAAGATTAAGATTACCCAAAACATGTTTAGATATAGAATGAATTGACTCAGATATATTTCAGCTCTCTCTATCAAGAATTTTCTGAAGCAGAACTGGCATAAAGCTGTGTATTAATCATCACTGTCATTTATTAACAAACCCTTCACACATTTGAAACCCTAAAAATTTAAAAGCTATGAAAAATTGGATTTTTTAATATTAGAGGATTGGCTCATATCAAGAAATTCAACCATTTATCCTAACTGCTTCATAGATTACTCTCAGAAGCGCGGATAATTTGTAATCATTGCCAATATTCATTAAAAAAATCCCAACTTTAAACTGTCTGATCTAAAATTAGGGCAAAATGAACATACAAAAAATATGAATTTGAGAAATTGATTGAGTAATCAAAGATGTAGCCAGAGTTTTTAGAGGTAAAACCATTGAATTAGGTAAACCCCCACGTGTAACCAGACCGATTTCAATATTTGCCTCTATGACTAAGCTTTCACTGAGGATTTTATTAAATCAGTGAGCTTAAAGGTGTGGAGAGGCAAAAATTAGGGCACAAAAGAGTACCACAAATTGAATAAAAATTTTAAGAGATTTAGCCATTATTTTGACACAGATAAGCTGGTTTGAAGAATCAAAGCAAAACTGCAACACTTAACGGCATAGATTTAGCACGAGCATTGGGGCTTTCTTCTTCATTTGAAGTTCAGATAAGCCCGGGGTGCTACGTGCATCGAAGAAAAGATCAAATGAAACGTTTAAAACCCTAACCCTAAATCACAGTTGAAGATCATTTTTGAAGGTAGATAAAACATTAAGGAAGATGCAGTAATATGACTAAACCCTAACCCTAAATAGCAGTGGAATAGTAGAGAGATGGATGATGGATTTGAGAGGAGGGGGTTGAGGTTTTATATAGATAAAGCCAGATCTAGAAAACCCTAATTCTTAGCCACGGAGTTCAACCAGAAACTAGGAACGCCAGTTGACCTGAGTTGTGTATAGATTAGAAGCTTTAGATGTCGATTGGGCCTAGGCTTAATTGTGAGATTTTAAGGGTAAGTTTTATAGGCACACATGATTTCTACCTGGGCCATATATGGATAATTTTACAAGTGCACATACATTACTCACACACTTTAAGGCCGTGTTTGGCGCGCGGGAATGGAATGTCATTCCCGGGAATCACATTCCCGTAATGCGATTATCGGGAATCATATTATTTTGGTTTAATGTTTGGTTCGACCAGGAATAGGAATTCCATTCCCGATGGGTTCCTAACATTTTGTTTGGTTTGTGTAGGAATAGGAATGTAAATTTTTACGAAAGTCTTGTTTTATCCTTTTACTTAAACAACATAATTATAGATCGACTTTGTCATATATATTTTGATTAGTATTGTCTATTCAAACGTATAGATATGAAATAGTAACGTAATACACTAATTTAAGTTGTATTTAAAGATTTACTTAAAATAAATAAGGTCTCGACTAATTTTTTTTAAACGTTATGAAATCGATTTTTAATGAACAAAGAACAAGAGAGAATAAAAAAAACTAGAGATATGGAGAAAGAAAGAGAGGGAAAGAGTTACGTGTGAGCGAGAGGGTGGGAGAGAGAGTGTGTGTTGCTATGGTGGTGGTTGAAACCCTAGGTTTTTAATTTTTTAGTAAAAATATTATGAGAATGACGATTTTAATATTAGTCATTCTAATATTTTATCAAGAATTATTTGTCCAAAAATATTAAATCAAATCATTCCCAGGAATGGGAATCACAAACCCACCCCCCTATCTGGGTTTGCTATTATCCCATTTGGGGGGAACCCCATTCCTCCAGGAATAGGATTCCCCCTGCATTCCCGCGAGCCAAACAGTAGTCGGGAATGTGATTCCCAAGAATAACATTTTTTTACCACGCGATTCCTGCGTGCCAAACATGACCTAAGAAATAAGATGATAGACGGCCTACCTCTGCCACCAACCAAGTTCTCTCGTTTTAATTTGTTTATGTTTCCAAATATAGTATTTAGTTTGAATTGAGCTAGAAAGTTAAAATTCGTGTTGATATTGGTAGAAAAATGTATAACTTTTCAAGTAGATATACGTCGTAAGAAAAAATATATTTCTTTAAGAGAATTTTAGGGTAGTACATCTTAACTTAAAATCTGGTTCCGCCCTTGTACATATTTGACATTTTAGGGGGTGCCTTCAAAATTTCAGAAATTATCTTCTTCTCCTTTCTTCTCCATCTCAAAATTCAGATGGGAGAATTATTGAAATCCCCATGTTTTGAAAAGATCTTTACATAAATCCCCATGTTTAAGTTATAATTACATATTCTTATGTTCTGCTAGATTTAACAGAAATTCGTCGTTAATGAGAGTGCAATTACATAGATACCCATGTGCTAAACATTCTCCCTTTTTGAAACCAAAAGAGTTGGGGCGCCTTCGATAATTCTTAAGGGCGCTTATAACTTAATTTATCCCTCCCTCACCATTTTGATCAAACGCCCGAGACTCAAGTCCCTACCTGAAATCCCAAATCAAAAAAAGGAAGAACATGGGTTCCATTCGAACTAAGCCATTCGATAATAAGCTTGGGGATTTAACAGATTCAAGAATCAGCTTCAAAAATGGATTTCAGACCCATTTGAAATAGGATTCCATTCGAACTTGAAGAAGCCGACTCCAGGTACTCTCTCTCTCTCTCTTGGTACTATTCGAACTATGGTTTATGTGATTTATTTGAGAGGTATTAGATTAATAGTTATTTAGTTTCACATAGTGCAATTATTAAAACTTCTCTCTTGTAAAACTCCTTATAAAAATCTTATGTAATTGCTAAGAATATCAAGTCAATTCAATACAAAACTCTTTTCTTTTAGGAGGTTCCATTTCTGGAGTTTGTAATGTTATAGAATTTAGGTTTTTGTAATTTACGCCTCCTTGTGAACTTAGGTAATTTCAGATTGGGGTGAAAGGTTATAGAGTTTGTAATCTAGGGTTCCATTAAGTTAAAACTTGTGTGAAATTTAGTCTCTTGATTTGTACTCCATTTGCTACCATTTCAGACTTGAGACAAATGTTATAATCTATTTGATAGCATTTAGGGTTCCATTTGATAGTAATAACTCGAATTTAGATGAAAAGTTATAGAACTTGTGTGAACTTGTCTGGTTTATACTCTATTTGATTTCAGATTTCAGTAATGTCATCTTGTCCCTTCATTTTGATCTGAAGTCTCAAAAAACGGTCAAAGCGGCTATATTTTGGTTTCATCTTGTCCCTTCATTTTGATTTTGTCTCTTCATTTTGAAAAACCTAGTGTAATATGTAAACGAGTTAGTGAAAGGTGGTGTGAAATGTAAAGGGGCAAGAAAGTTATATTAAAAGTTCTAAATGTATATATAACAAAAGTTGGTGCAAAATGTAATTATAAATGAGACATGGGGGTTTATGTAAAGAGCTTTTCAAAACATGGGGATTTCAGTCATTCTCCCAATTCAGATTCAGTGTTCTAACCTCTAGGGTTTTCGATCTCTCACATCTCTGACAAAAACTGAAGAAACTTAAGCATAAATAGGGTTAGGGTTTTCGATTGGTATTCTCACATGATTCTTGTGTTCCTAATCGTACTTGTGTTGAAGGTAGAGGTTTGATGAAGATAGAGAGGTTTGCCGAAGATTTCCTTTTTCACTTCTTTTGGGGTTAATTTTGAAATCTTGTGACCAATACTTTCTTACCCGTGTTGATGTTGGTGATGTCTTTGAGATCGAATCATTATAAAAGTTGGGATTGGATTGTTCCCATATCAATTAGGATAATAGATTGAATCCGAAACAAAAATTTTGGGATTTGATTATATTTTTTAGATTGAATCTTAAAACATGGGTTGCAATCACACTTTCAGAAGTAGATAGAGAGAAGAGGAAATACGGGAAGATAGAGAGGGTAAAAGTGAAGAGGGAGGGAAATCCGTTTTTCATTTTTTTTTGTGGGAAAAGTTTTGGACCTATTTTCCAACCTTTTTTTCATCAGAAAACGACGTTCTCACGTTTTTTTAGCGCTATCCCACGTGACTTTCCTACGTGCCGAATAGACCCTTAGAGTCCGTTTGATACCTGTGAAAATGAGGTTGGAAAATCGATTTACTTACGAAAATCGATTTTCCATTGTTTGGTTCAACACTTCAACCAAATAAGTGGGAAAACCGAATTTCTTAACAAAAAAAAGGTTGGAAAATCAAGCCAAAGATTTTCGCATCTAAAACAGGGAAAAGTCACTTTCCCACGATAACACACTCTCTCTCCTTCCACCTCACACGCTATTTCTTTCTCTAAACTCTCTTTTTATACCCGATTTGAACTGTTCATCTCTATAAAATTCTAGGGTTTCTGGTTTCACTGTGAGATATCTATGGATAAAATCCTTTCATCTCACACTTTTTATCTCTAAAATCCTTCATTTCACAATCCATGAATAATATAGAAATAGGAATCAAATACACCCCATCAAATGAAAATTGCAAGACATATTCCTACGATAATATATATACAGGGACGGATCTACATGCAGGCCAAAGGGGGCCATGGCCCCCCTTGACTTGCCGTAAATTGTTTTAGAAATGCTGATTTCTCTATGGCTTTTCGTATAAATAAAGTTCGAGTCACACTCATAACATATATGTAGCGCGGGTGAGATGGTAGATGTCCGAATTTCAGATGTGAGACACCTGGGTTCGAACACTGGTAGACTTAGATTTTTCACTTTTTTTTTTGTTCGGCCCCCCTTGACTACTACTCCTAGTTCCGTCCCTGTATATATATATATACATATATATATATATGAAGAATTGCATCTAAGAATTAACGATGAGAATTGACATATGAGAATTAATGACGAGAATTGGCATAGCAGAGTTGCCAAAACATATATAACACAGATTAATAAAGATTTAACATCTGAAAATTGATGATGAAAAATTGCAGCGAATCATTGACGGCATAAACTTTATTTCTGACACACATAACACATATTTTTACTCCCCTCTTGCTCTCTTCCTCTATACCACTCTGTACTCTCTCTCTCTCTCCCTCTCTCTCTCTCTCTCTCTCTCTTGATATGCTTCTCTCTTTAGAAAGATCGGCGTTATCTTTCTCTTCATGGGTTTGGCCCTTTAGGGTTTGTAACATAAGATTATTAGAAAGAGTATACAAACACCACCTAAAAGTCTAAAAAGTAGATCATTTTCTAAAAGCACCCTATTTTCTCATGCTCCTACTAATTACTTTAAGGGTCCGTTTGATACGTGAGAAAACCTTGGGTAAGAAAATCAACCTTTTCTAGTGGGTAAGAAAA
>BEHA01050172.1:8614-23167 GCA_002897215.1 Eschscholzia californica subsp. californica
GGTTGCAAGAACAAGGCCAAGATCGTAATCCTGTTGTACGCTACACAGGTGTCGTGGATTGCATTAAGAAGGTATTTCGCGAAGAAGGAATAGCTGGTTTTTACCGTGGGTGTGCAACCAATCTGTTAAGAACAACTCCTGCTGCCGTCATCACATTTACTAGTTTTGAGATGATCCAAAGGTTATTGCGCCGTGCTTTACCACCAGAGTAGAAGCAGTAGCAATTACCTTTCCAAAGAGAAAAAGAAGGGTTTGTGTTTTTGTTAAACTAGGCTCTCCACACTAGGGTAGAAGCCGTAGCACTTGCCTCCCTGAAGAGAAAAAGGATTTGTGTTAAATTAGGCAGGAGACCGAAGAGTTTGGTGACGTAAAGTGTAATAAACAATAACGGATTAGAGTGGCTTCTCTGAGTTCATCTGGAGGAAGGTCGGCATCACAGCTAACATTGGTGTTTTTTTATTCATTGAGAGAAAGCGAAAGGGATATTTGATTTGAATGTGTGAGGTGAATAAAATTGAGTGCAATGGGTCGACGTTGTTCCACTAAATTCTGCAATATATAATTCAATTGGAAATGTATTACGTTTTTGTTGGAGTTGAAAAACAGGGTTTAGGATGCTGCATGTGTCGATGATAATTGTGAAGGGACTCGGAGAAAACCTGAGCCAGGCCCAGGAAAGCCGGGCAATGATCGGATTATTTGGAGTGATTTGAAAAGACTTCTCCCACAAAGTAGAAGGCGTATGACTCCCAAAATTAAGAGGCACGTGCAAAGGTTTCTTAAGACTGGATTGGCAAGACGAAGGCCTTTGGTGTACAGAGAAAGGTTACCTTGGGGAGAACTGGTTGATCTTCTTCAAGACATGTATGCTCTTTTCATCCTAGTTGCAGTATGTTCCGAGTTTTGGTCGGTTTGCTTGTCAACCGTTCGGACGATATCAAAAGTGGGCATTGGAGGACCCTTCCCTAGTATACGACTGAGAAGGATGCAGCTCTTATGTACTAGTTATGGCGGGGTACCCCCACATACTCCATCAATAATATAAAAGACCTTTTCAAGCAAACATTATGAGTATCTTGTGTCATACCCTCCATCGGCCTTGCTTTCTTATTGTCAGTGTTGGGCAAGCAGCGTGCTTTTGCAGGTTGTGCTCTTTTCTGTTTTTCTGCATTAAGTTCCCTTCTTATACTTCGTTCTAACAGCTTGGTATCTTCTACCATCTTTCTGGGCCTGAGCCTCGTTCGAGATTTTATAGCCAACACAAATAGCTAACAGGAGACACTTATGTTCTCTCCCTTAGGGTTGATTAGAGTCGTTCACCTTGTTCTGGATGATGTCGAAAAGTGTTTTCCCATATCTCTCTGAAATTAAGGTAACCCTCAGTTTGATTGCAAAGACAATCCGACGCTCAAGTCAGTTCAGCGAGATGGTTGAAAATCAACATAATTCTTAAGATTGGGGTGGGACTAGGATTGAGATTGAGTTCACTTTTCAAGGCAAACTTGGGTTGTTTACATAAGTTTTCAGGGCGGTGGTAAACTATGGTAGTAATTTTGTAGTGGTAAGACACTGCCTTGGTGATAACCACGTGGCATGGCGGTTAAAGGAATATCTTTGATCATGATCATGTCTTTTGACATGATCATATCTTCTGACATAATCGTATCTTCTGACGTGATCGTATCTTTTGATAGTAACAACTTGTATATGGAAAGAGGATATTTGTCGTTGTATGATCCTCTTCGTAACTGTTATTCTCTCAAGCGAAACAGAGTTTAAGGTGTCACACTTACTTCTTCAAACCTTCCTAGTCGAAGGCTCAAGTGGCAAAGCTCACTCAGTCCAGCTCTCTGCTTTCTTTCGTGTCATGACAAAGTTCGTAGTGCTAGGAGACTCGTGTCGACTTCTCAACTATCTTCATGGTTAGAGTTGGGGGCGTATGTGACAAAACTCTTTGGGTCCACTTCTCTGTTAGTTGTATCAAAGGTTGCTCACGCGCATGCAGGGTTTTAGCATGGTGCTTCTTAGGTTAATCTCTAGACTTCTTGACGGGTCAAAGCTGTCCAATAATTGGTTAAACAGTCAGTGTGTTTCCTTCAGAGCTTTGCCAAACAAAACTTAAATCCAATCCAAAATCCCAAGCTTTAAAAGAGTGGTGATTCTCTAAGATTACTTTTGTGGTTTTCTAGATATACCATAAACAATAAAACATACACCAAAGATACTCTGAGAACCAATAATGAAACGACTAAGTTCTGTCCATTAATTCCAATTGTTTGCGAGTTGAATGTTAGCAAATTTAATATGGTATGACTCATATGTGTTCCACGCCGTCTAAAAAAAAACTTCATTGGTGAAGAGACATTTGAAAGTAGTCTCACATAAGCCAGGGATACTTTCATAACTAAGAATGTATTCTAATATCTATTTCTGGTCATTGTCAATTAGATTATGTCTACAAATTTTACAAGAATGATAGCATAAGTATAACCATACAGATTTTTTTTTTGGAAGAGGACTACTGTCTACGTACATCGTGATGATTGGCATTTGATACATCATAGATGTGATTAGCTCGATAACCACCCACTCAAACACTAACAAGACCCAACCTATATAGCCCAACATGATAATTGCCTGAAGTCCAACAACATTGTTTGTACCCTCATAGTCTCAATTCAAATAACCAAAGATTCCACCCTCTCTGGGACTCGAACTTGGGACCTCCAGGGCTTTCTGTAGTTTATGTCAACACCTTGGAACCACTTGGGCTACCAACTGTTGGCATAACCATACAAATATTGAACAAGCTACGTGAGCACTATGAAAGCGACTAGGTTTTATGGTGAATAGTAGCATTTCCGAATAAACATTTAAATAACAATCGCGACTTGCGACCCTTTCTATTAGTAGATGGCGTAGCAGAAAATTCTGAAAATTTTTAGATCTTTGTCCAAATTTTGGAAAAGCTTAAAACTCACAAATAGTAGAATAATTACTATAATCCAACTTGAATTAGTAACTATAGATGCGTATATTACAGAAACCCAAGAATATAGAAAACTTACTCAAAAATAGTAAGAGAACACTATCTAAATGAAAACATACTAAAAGTGGTAAACAGTGCTAAAAGTTCTTTTTGAGAACCAAAACGATTTTGATTAAAAAAAAATGAAAAAAACAGCCAAAAGATGGAATCTGATTCCCAAAGTGGACGATTGTGGCACAAGTCGAAACAAAGGTATGAATCGTCATTTCGCACAAACAGGAAATTTTGTTCAATTTTGATATCCGCACCTTTGGTTTTGGCAATTTTTATCGTTTGCCTTATCTTTTGCGACGTCTATTCTTTCCATTAATTTTGTCACTAATTTTTATACATGAGTAGTGGGAATTCAGCTTTAAAATATTTATTTAGGACATCATATATGTTTCCTAATAGAAAACTCAACTATGTTTTTCAAGTTTGTAATAAACATGCTTCAAAAGAACAAATTTGATGTGAATGATTTGCTTTCATTCTTCATCATGTTTTTTTTTTTTTTTTTTTGTTAATAGGTTTTGGTCAAATTAATTAATTAAAGTGTTATTACAGTACAAGGGAATTAAAAAGAAAGGAATTCTATGCCAAGATTCTGATTTATTCTTTTTCCTCGCATGTTTTGCCAACCTATCTGCTGAACGATTGAATTTTCTGTTGATGTAGTTAAACTTCACTCTGTGTATCCGGCTTTTAATATCCATAATTTTGTTGATGTGAACTCTAGATTGCCACCGTATCTCCTCTTTAGAATTCTGTAAATGTTTAATAATGTTTATATTATCACTTTCAATGATGATGTCTTGATAGTTGCGTTCAACTGCCCAGATAAGGGCATTAAGGATTGCAATCACTTCTCCTTCTTCACTATTTCTGGTTCTGGATATATCTGTGTGAGCTTCTATGAAATTTGATCTCGAATCGTGGATGATAAGACTCGTACCTGTAACTACATTAACATTAATAAAAGATGCATCAACATTAATTTTTAATCCAGGAAAAACCGGGGGGTTCCATTTTAATCCAGTATGAACGGGATTGGTTTTGTTACTAGGAATATTAGTTTTTTTGGGAAAGTTGTGAATCATTTTAATGATGTGGGTAAGTTCAGTGATTTCATGCTGAAAGCAATGATCACATCTGGTTTTCCAAATTATCCAGAGAATCGTGGATAAAAGGGTGTGGTCCGCTGGTTCCTTGTGAAGAGAGTCATGTTCCCACGAGAAGATCCATTCTACTATATTCGTAATATTAACTGAGATAATATTAAAGTAGAACCAAATGTTTTTAGCTAGAGGACAGTGAAGGAGAGCGTGTTCTATAGTTTCAACCTCATTACAATTAGGGCATATAAGGTTATTATCAATGAATTTACCGATTCTCTCTCTGACCGGTAACGCTCTAGAACAAATCTTCCAAAGGAAGATTTGAATTCTAGGAACATTATGGATATTCCAGATGAATTTCCAGTTCGGGTTGAGGTTTATAGGAGAGTTCATACTAGTTATAAGGTGATTATACATGGATTTGACTGTAAATTTGCCTGATTTAGTGAGAGTCCACATCCTTAATCTTCATCATGTTATTTATGAAAAAAGAAATTCCTTTTATCTTGATTTCTTTTATGAGTCTTAGTGGCAGTTTCCCATCTTCTCAAGGAATTTGAAATGTGAAAATCAAATCAAATTTGAGTCTGAAATGGGCACTGAAAGAGAAAGGAGACACGACTTGAGCTTGACATTGTTTTCTTCGTACGAGAGCGAGTCTTGCCTTAAAACACCCATACCTTCTTCATTTTACAAATTTGCTATGCGGCTATTAGAATGACCTGGACCAATCTCAGATTGGGTCAGACTTTTTTACTTTTCCGATCACCTAACCCGTGTATGTTACTCGCTTTCAGGTGAGAACATCTAAGTTTTTCTTAGTTAAAGAATTATTCGCAAGAGAAGTTTTTTGGATTTAAAGAATTATCTTTTTGGTTTGACATTTTAATTTTTTTTTCTTTAAACTTTTTAGAGGAAGAGAGATGATCGGGAAGTTCATTCCTTAAAACAGTACAATTATTCGCAAGAGAAGTTTGTTTCTAGAATCATAGAAACTCGTCTGAAACATATCATTCAAATTGAAAAAAAATAAAAGAGACATGATTACTTGTAAGTGTATAAATTAAACTTGTTATGAATACTTATTAGTGTTTCAAGAGAAAAATGTATGAACCCGACTTGTTAAGTTTGTAGCCATCCAACTCAAAACCAATTGACAATGAGTGGAGAGGACCTATACTTTATATTCTTGGTTGCTAGTTACCCATTCTCTCATGTGGGACTATTCTCACACGCTCCCTCACGTGTGGCGTTCTTTGAGCCTAACATGTGTTTTTTCTTTACGGGTGACGTGGAGCACGTGCGGCTTTTAAGCCTATCACGTGTGGGCCTAGCTCTGATACCATGTTAAGTTTGTAGCCATCTAACTCAAAACCAATTTTTTTTTTTTTTTGGGAATTTCAACTTCATTGATAGGCTGGCTAAGCAGCAAAGAGAAATACAGACAAGAAGTTAAAATAAAACAACAAAAGACCAAAAGAAAACCACTAATGGGCCATATATTGTTGGGCCATTGCGTGGGCTTCACCATTAGCATCTCTAAGGCAGAAATCCAGCTCATTGTGCATTTGTCTATGAAGGGTTGCCCTAGCTTCTAGAATAAGCTTCTTAATCCTCCAAGGTGGTTGATCTTGACCGTCCAAAATAGATTGAATAATCTGTTTGCAATCACCTTCATATATAATGGGTTGTTGCCCTAGCTTCCATCGCCGAATCAGCTATGATGATTTTACCTACTCTTCTCACGACTTCTCCTCTATCATTTCTCACGATGACTCCCACTGCTGCCTTTTCATTAGTGTATGCTCCATCAAAGTTGATCTTAAGTTTATCTACTGGAGGAGGAACCCATGAAGAACTTAAGGACTCTGTTACAATCGACAGATCTGTTAAAGTCTGAGCTTTGAGGCGAGCTTGTTGAGTGATATAGGTGAGATTCGGTTGCTGATTTCGGAATATCAAGTTGTTTCTACCTTTCCACAAGCCCCATAAAAGGTAATAGTAGAAAACCAATCTTTTTCCATTAATTTGATTTTGAATCAGACCTTTAATAAGATCAATTGCATCTACATGTTGGGGGGGGGGGGTTGTTCGATTTGAGCCGCATGTTGTAGAAGTTCTTGAAACTTGGAGCAATAGTTGAACAAGTGATTTGTAGATTCGACCTCTGAAGAGCAAAACACACACATGGGGTCTAAGTTCGGATTACCTTTCTGGAGGCTACATTTCACAGGTAAACCATTACTAACTAATTTCCATATAAATAAGGCTACTTTTGGTTCTATAGATTTATTTTGCCAAATTTTTATCCATGGAAAGTCGTTAGGAGCTCTTCTATTTCTCTGATCTGAAATAATACCTCTATAATATGATTTGGATGAAAAAATCCCCTTGATTTGAGATGTCCAGAGCAGCTTATCATCCTCCATGTTAGAAGTTCTTGAAACTTGGAGCAATAGTTGAACAAGTGATTTGTAGATTCGACCTCTGAAGAGCAAAACACACACATGGGGTCTAAGTTCGTATTACCTTTCTGGAGGCTACATTTCACAGGTAAACCATTACTAACTAATTTCCATATAAATAAGGCTACTTTTGGTTCTATAGATTTATTTTGCCAAATTTTTATCCATGGAAAGTCGTTAGGAGCTCTTCTATTTCTCTGATCTGAAATAATACCTCTATAATATGATTTGGATGAAAAAATCCCCTTGATTTGAGATGTCCAGAGCAGCTTATCATCCTCCATGTTAGAATCTAAAGTGATTTTCAGTATTTCTTGAGCTGATTCTTTGTCAAAATAATTATTGATAAGACTCCTATTCCATGTGTTGTTGATAATAAGCTTCGAAACATAATATTTCCCTGTATGCCTTGTATGACTGAGTTTTGGAATATAACCTTGTATGGTAGGTACCCATGGATCTGTTTCGATTCGGATTGAGGCTCCATTGTTAACCTCCCAGCAGCAATTCTTTTTTATTATGTCCCTGACTTGGAGCATAGAAGACCAAATTGAGGATGAGTTTTTTCTTTTTTGAGCTGTCTAATAGTCATCCATCTTGTAATACTTTGCTTGAAGAACTCTGACCCATAGTGCTTTAGGATTCGTAAGGAATCTCTAGTCTAGTTTAGCCACTAAAGATTCGTTGACTTTGGCCAAGTCCCTGACCCCCAGTCCCCCTAGCTCCTTAGGTTTGATAATAGTGTCCCAAGGGAGTAGGTGCATTTTATGTTCGTCCTCCTCTTGATCCCACCAAAAGTTACGTACGAGCCTCTCGAATTTATTAATGATACCTTGAGGTATGAAGGAGAGGCTTAGGAAATACGTACAAATTGGATTTAATGCTGCCTTTATAAGTGTTGTTCTGCCTGCTTGGGTCATAAGTTTCTTCTTCCATCCCGCCAATCTTGTTTTGAACTTCTCTATCAGGAATTCATGAGATTGAATTTTATGTTTTGGCTTAAGAACCTACCTTTATGTTTTCTTGGTTGCTAGTTACCCATTCTCCCATGTGGGACTATTCTCACACGGCTCGACTAACTTTGCCCCAAGCCGTGCTTCCCGCTAGTCGAGGCCAAACTAGTCCACTAGACTCAAGAGCGAACCCAACCGAGAACCGGAAGATAACCTGGGCTAGCTTCGCCCATCTATGATATAGTTTGCCCTTAAATGGGTCGGGCCTGGACCAGACCGGCTCGACAAACACCACTGTTGATAAGCATTGGACATTTTTGCAGGCATTTTAAATTCTTTATGGGTGTTGAAATGGCAAATCAAATAGTACTCTGTTATTTCAAAAAAAGAAGAAGATAGTACTCATCTGTTTCTTCAAAAAAAAAAAAAAAAAAAAAGGAATAGTACTACAGTATGGCTAGCAGGGCACAATCTTATGACACTTTCTTTTAGGTATCAAAAGCAGCATTAATCACAAGGGTTCATATTACATTTTGAGATAATCAAGGAGTCCGATTATTTCTGCATCTCATATAATCTTTGTAATCTTTGTGTTCTCAATTAATTTTGTTAGATTCTACGTCAAAATATGAGGTCCCAAAAACATTTGAACTAGTATACAATAAGTCAAAATGGTAAATGAGATTAATATATACCATTGGATCATGAAGACATCAACCGCTATAGTTAGATGATGAAGATTTTACATAAATATTATTTATATATATTTTTCGAATATGTTATTGACTATTGTATCTATGAAAGATATATTATGTCATTGAGAGTATATCTTAGTTAGTTCTTACCTAATAGAGTAACTTTGAAACTCTATATATTTTGGTTGTAATCAACAATGAGAATCGAATAAATATTATCTCTTCTCTCTAATTCTATAATGGTATCTAGTGCCTAAAAACTCTAACGAGTATTGAATTAGATCCTAGTTAGTTTTCGCAAAACCGGCGGCGGTAGCCAATATCGATGACTACCGTCTGCCGGAGTATTGTCTATTGTTTTTTCTTACTAATTCTAAATTTGTGTTTTTTTTGCAATCATTTAGTTTAAAACGAATAAATAATAAACTTCTTGATCTATAATTGTTCCTACTTTTCCATAGTAGAAGAATGTTTAAGATCTAAAGGAGACAAAGAGAGAACGAGTTTTGGATGTCTTACATTACAAAGTTACTCTCTCCTTGCAAGTGTCAATAATTATTTTCAACAATTATTTGATCTCATCTGTCAACTACGTTTATCGCGATTTATGAACATCAAAACTTTGATTATTCCTAACTATCTTAATTTTTTCCTTTCTTAAATCTCTCACTTTTTACTTTACCTTCTCGCTCTCTAAGGACGCGTGAATTCAATTATCAATGATTGATCAATCGAGTTAAATTGATTCAAATTCTTCCAAATTTTTCTTTTTTTTTTTCAATCTCATTACAGTAACTGGCTTCTGTTTTACAGTTACAATTTTCTTGGATCTTCATATTTCTCTCTTTTATTAATCCATATAACTCTATCTCTCTCGTGGGGTTTTCAATGACCTCACTGCTGAAATCCTCTTTTTCTCTAATTTTCTCAACAAAAACAAAAAAATTTACTAAGATTTTCTGAACTTGGGGCCTAGCTCAGGTTTTCCATCTCTATTTTCTATTCTCTTTCTAACAAAGGAGGGAGAAATTGTGCTGAAAAAAAAAATTTATCTAGCTCTGGTTTTCCACTTCTTCAGTCATGGGTATATTAAAAAAGAAACTATGTAATAAAAACTCAAAATTTGGGCCTAATTACGAAAAAAAACCCACTCGAGAATAATAATGTAAAAAAAACCCAATTTTTAAACTGTTGGCAACACTTTTGAAACTGTGGTAACATATATAATTATGTGTGAACAAAAACAAATTTGTTCATACATTTACAAAAGTGTTAAGAGCAAATACAAATTTGTTGAGAGCAAACTGTGTTTTGTTAAAAAAATTTCAAAAATATTTTGTAATTTCAACTTTTGGGTTTTTTTTGCATTATTATTCCGGGTTGGGCTTCATTTGATATTTTGACCCGAATTTTGGGCCTTATAATTTTGCTCTCATTAAAAAATCCGCATCCATTATTTCAAAAAAAAAACGAAAAAAAAGTTCAAAAACAGGAAGCAAAGTTTGAAGAAGACTTGACAAATTGCAAGAAATATAATTTATGACAAAGTAAACAAGTCTAACGACCAGCTTAGCTTGAGGGGGGATGTAAATGAGATTAATATCTACCATTAGATCATGAAGACATCAATCACTACCATTAGATGATGAAGATTTTACATAAATATTTTTTTTTGATGAATATTACATAAATATTATTTATATATATCTTCGAATATGTTATTAACTATTGTATCTATGAAAGATATATTATAACATTGAGAGTGTATCTTAGTTAGTTCTTACCTAATAGAGTGACTTTGAAACTCTCTATATATTTTGGTTGTAATCAACAATGAGAATAGAATAAGAATTATCTCTTCTCTCTAATTCTATAAAAAGCAAGTGTAATTATTACAACTTCGTTCTTGTAAACTCTTTATAAAGATTTTATGTAACTATTAGGAATATCAAGTGAATTCAATACATTTTTTTTTCATGATATCAAAGTCTCCCTCTTACCCGGCGGCGGGAATCCGATTAATGACTACCGTTCGTTGGACTTTACCCGAAATTCAGTTTGTGTTTCTAGTTTAGTTTTTTTTCCAGTAAGATTAGTTCTCTTCTATTATTCAAATCTAGTCACTATTCTCAATATTATTTTTTAATGATGGAGATTAACAAGAATAAGAAAGATCAAAATAAGAATAATTTGTTGAAGAAATCAAGAGATAAACTATTAAATGATCTCAAGCATTCCAAATGCTTCAAATTCTCCACAACCGCAATATTCTTTTGAAACAACTTTTAATGTCGAACCAAATACAAACATGAAACTTATGTGCATTGACGGTCAATTAAATGAATCTATATTTGAGATGTCAAAACAAATAGAAATTTGAAAGCTATTAGAAAGGGGGGAAAGAGCTCGTGGGCTTATTATTAAAACTAGTTATTTACCTCATGTTTTATCTTGCAACTAGACTTATAAGTAAACAAAATTTGATTTACTAAACGACTCGCACTAATTGCTCGATAGAATGCGTGAAAGAAATGATGTTTATTTTCAAGGAGGGTTCGCTTTTGATGTTTTGTAAACATGTTTGTGGGTTCGCTCATGGCAATCAAGTCCGTTATCTTACTTGATTTGCCGTCAGAGTTACGAAATAAAAAATATTGTTGAAAACATGGCGGTGAAGGTGTTGAAGGAGATGTCCTTCGACCAAGGTGACAATGCGAACAATTTTTCGGATAGGACAATTGATGTAGAAGATCATCAAGTCCAATTTATTTAGGGATCGTAGAGTTGTAGCTAGAGACCAACTACGATCGTCGAATTACGAAGTAATTCGCGGCTAACTTCGATCAGATCCTACAATGGGTTACACACAAGAGTGTCAAATTGATCTAGGATATAACTAGTGAGAGTGATATATAACAATGGGAATGTCCCATAAACATATCTCATAGGCCTAAAAAGGAATTAGGCAAAGATAGTACAAAAAGACCAAAAACAGGGTTTTTGGGCCTAGGCCGATTCAGACACTTTTAAGGCTCGGATTGGCCTGATTTTCGAGGGGACGTTTCCTTATGTTATGAACATTAAATATACCAATTTTAGCTGTGTTTGGGCGTCATCTCCTTAGGGAATTGAGAAAATATCAATAGTTGCTATTTTCGACAATTTCCTTAAATCTCATTCTAAAGGGTGTTTTAGGAAACCTAAAAGGAGGTGGATTCTTATTAGGGTTCTATATAAAAATTCTTAGGGCAGAGAATAAGGTGTGTAATTTCTCTCTAAGCTTTCTTACTCTACCACATCAAGTATAGAGGAGAAAGTGAGTTAATTCCCACTACTATCTATCTAGTCAAGAAGAAAGGTGTTCGTCTTCCAACCACCACTGGTGTGCTAGCTAACAACAAGGTGGGAGATCAAGTTGATTGCTCGTGTCCCAAGTAGAGGAGCTACATTTGAAGCTCTTGGTTTTCTCAAAAGCAATTGGAAAGGTTCGAGGGAAAACTAGCGAATAAGGTATTCATCTTCTAGTTTTTACTTAGTATTATTATGGGCTTATGCATGTGATCCTGGGAATACTAATGTAGACATTAGATGTCTTATTTCCTCCATAGAAATTAGTATAAGGGTGTAAAACCCAACAGGTGGTTCATGTGATTTCCCCATATTTGATTTGCTCATATTAGATTTCTTATTTCCGCCATAGACATTATATCTAAGTTGAACTCTCAAACTTTTGTTCCATTAGGTAGTTACTTTGTTCCATTAAATTTTTTTTCCATAAGATCAAATGAAGAGGAGATAGAAGAAGAATTATAAAGATGAAAATGAAGAAAAATTGGAAAAATCAAGAATGATGATGTTGGAATCGACACTCCAGCAGGAGCGTTCTTTGCCTTTTTGATAAGGTTTCCATTGTAGAAACAATACAAATAATGTAACGATGCCTTCGTCTCGCCGAGGGCTTGAATTTCAAGCTTTGGTTTGCTCAAAACCGATTCCGTATGAATAAGATATTAATTTTCGAAGTTTGAGTTTGAATATGGAAAGATGTGAAATATTTAAGGAAAGTCCCATATCGGGTAAGTTAAAGGAAGATGAAGGGTTTATAATAAGTTGCTCTCTCATACTATAGTATGAATAAAAATCCAACGCTTTGCGTGGTTTGCACCACCGCTGGGCGTTTAGTGCGCTTTAGAGGCGCCCACACGCACTTTGCACGTGCGCTTCGTCGCTAGGAGCATAGAAGCCTTGTTTTTATTTTAATTTCAAAAACAATCCGACGGACAAGATTAAATCTAGATTTGACGGATCAGATTAAACCCGTGGATCAATACCTCATCTCTTCAGGAGGGTTGTGACTGTTCCCTCCAAATATGACTGTTTATTAACAGTCACCTCTCACCTTTAAATAGACCATGAAATCAGACTTCAAAATCACTTCGAATTAAGAGAGTTTAAGGCATTCAAGAGTTTTCAATACTTACTGGCGTTCAAAAGATTTTCAGATCCAAGTACCTCCGATCCGAAAAGGTAATCCGTTGTATCCTGGGAGACAAATCGCCTATATTGTTGGTACATTAAACATGGCGAATTATTGTCCCTATGGGCCGTGCCATGTCCGGACCTTGTCCGAGCCCTTTTGTGGGCTTGGGCCGGGACTTGTCTAGGACTTGTCCCGGGCTTTTTCGAGGCTTTTCGGACCACGAAAGGGACCATCATTCGAGTGGGAATTTTTGCCAAAATTTCTTATGATTCCAACCAAATAATTCCAAAGTTAATCCGGGCCATCCGGAAGGCCAAAACAGATTTCTCTTTAAATTGATTTATGAAATCATTAAGAATCGAACCAAATTTTTTCCGAAATTGACCCGAGCTTTCTCGAGCCCAAAACGGTGTTTTTCTTAAAGTTGATATTAGAAATCATAATAGATAAAACGAGAATGCACCATTAGTCGAATTCTTCGAATTTAGACTTAAGGTCCGTAATGTGACATGGGACGTCGACAAAAGTATCTCCCGGATTAACATGCATATATAATTCTTAGCCTTGATATACTATTTGGAATTAAAAAAAAAAAAGTAAGAACAGTCTGTTTTACATAAGAATTTTATTTCTGTCTATCTCTGAACTGGTTTTAGAAGGGAATTATCGTTGTTTAAAATAGGATGATAAACCAGTATACAAGATAAACAATAGATGATTGCTAATGCTTGAAAAATGACAAAATCAAATAGGTCAAGGACTTGAATTTTATCACATTGATGAAGTTGGAGTAAAAATTATGTGTGGGGGCTATTAAAACCAAGGGAGGTGAAACTCCAAACAAAACCGAGCAATGGTTCGTAATTGCCAAAAGCGAGAGGTGGAACTGTAGGGTTTTGTGTATCCTATACACTAACTAGTGTTCTAAACGGAATCTCAAACATCATATGTTTAACACTAGATTGCCCAGGATCATATGCATAAACTAATCAATGAACTAGAAGAGGGATAAATACCTTAACGCGTTTTCCCCTCGAACCATTCCAATCGCATGTAAAGATCGAGAGCTCCAATTGTAGCTCCTCTACTTGAGACACCGAGTGAATAGACTTGAATACCCTTCCTTTCAGACTGCTAGGACTTACTAGAAGGTTGAGAAGAACTCTTCTTCTTGACTAGATTGATAGAACGGGAGCTTTTTCTCTATATTCCTCTCTCTCCAATAGCTGTATATTCAGAGAGAGAGAGAGCTGTATAATTTTCCACTAGAGAAAAATCCACACCTATTCTGTTCTCAACTGACCCAATATATAGACAAACCCTAATTAGAATCTCATTCAGATTAGGTTTTCTATTTTCGGGTCACAGAAAAGATAATTACCAAAATACCCTTTTGGGGTATTTTGATAATCCCTTAAGTGTGGCCGGCCAGGGCAGCCCACCATGGGCCTTATATGGCCGGCCCACTTACTCTGGTCGGCCATCTTATGGCCGGCCCAATGAGCCTTCCTTCTATCTTGTCCCGAATCTCCATTCGGACCCTTTCGGCCTTTCCAGTTTAATCCCATCCAACTTTAGCCAGTTCCCGTCTAGTCAATTCTCTCCGATCAAGCTACCACTCTTATGTGTAACCCGTTGTAGGATCCGGTCTATGTTAGCTGCGAATCAACTCCTTGATCCGACTATCGTAGTTGGCTTCTAACAAAGCATTACGACCCCTAATTGGACCGGACTGGATGATCTTTACGTGTGGTCATCGTTATCCTAACTGACAAATTGATCGCATTGCCACCTTGGTCGAAGGACACTCCTTC